>CM029021.1:170590223-170874703 GCA_016801055.1 Panax notoginseng
GGCTTTTGTTTGTGGGCTAAAATATTGGATTTGGGCTAAGATATATAAGTAAAAAAAAAAAAACTGACCGGGCTATAGCCCAACCGAGCCCCTACATGGCTCCGCCCCCTGCATGTTGGTGTTTGGAATTAACGCGGCACGTTACAGTGGCGGAAGCTTCATTTAAGAAAGTATATTGAATTAATAAATTCTAATAAGGGATTAAAAATAAATTAATTTATGTAATCTATTTAGGATTGTAATAAATTAGGAAAAAAATAGAAAGAGAAATTTGTTAAGAAAATATGAATTAGGGCTTATTAATAGATTGAAAATATTGTAAATGTAACTTATGAATTATTTCAGTCGGACCCATAACTTCGTTAACTTCACTTATAGCCCTATGCAAAACATAATTAATTAAATTTCAGTCTTTTTGGGTCCACCACACCGTCCCCACCCTTAAGTCAAAAAGGTAGAACCACACATCATTAAATAGGTTCTCATACCAAATAAGGCCCTGCATAACGAGAGCAGATTCTTTGTCCCAAATTCTCTGTCCCCTTGTGTCATTTCACTTAAATTTTGACACATGTCCTTTTATTTAATTTTAAAATTAATTAATGTTAACTAAAAGATTAGGTATCAAAATTTAAGTGGAGGACACAAAGAGATAGGGAATTTGGGGACAGAGAATCTGTTCTCCTGAATAACATGCCTTAGAGAAAAGTCATTAATGTATGACGGGAAGAAGGAATAAGAGGATATATCTTTGCACAATAATTTTAAAAATAATTAATTATTATAATGCATAAATAAAAAATTCAAAATTTGGGAACTAAGCAAAAACCATAATCTAGAAAGGAAACAATCTCCTAACTAAAATCTTATATTATAATAAACTCTCTTAATTGATATCTTCTACTACAATTAAAACTTAGCTAATGAAAAGCTACTACTATAATATTGTACTAAATAATTTCATTAATAAACTTCTTCAATTTTGTCTTCGGTATCGCATTGGTCACATTGTACATGACTAAGGGGGTATTTGTTTAGAGTTGAATGGAGCTGAATCTGAATGACTGAATCGGTCAATGCGTTTGTTTTGGTCTGATTGGCTGAATTGGTAAGATGGACGAGCTGAATGGCTAAGTCAGATTTTTTTTGGCTGAATGAGCAGCTGAATGAAGTAAAAAGAAATTAAAAAAAGTAAAAAAAATAAAATAAAATATTAACTATTATATTAAGTAATATTAAATAATTTTAAAATAATTTTGAATTTTTTTAGAGGGGTAAAATAATAAAGTTTTGTCATTTAGATGTTTCAGACATGTCAATTATCAAACAACTTTTTTCATTCAGATTCAAATTCAACTCATTCAAGATTCAGCTTATATTAGATTCAAATTCATTCAGTTTTTATCAAATACCCCCTAAGTTGTATGTGTGAAGATCATTAAATGCACCTGATAAGGCCCACTCACTCCAATGTCAGAGCAGGATAATAAGATATTATAATCTCCTCCAATAGTTGGAATGCATAATATAATTCAGTTAATAATATTTTTGCCAACATACAGAAAGATATTTTTTTCTCTGCCCGACAATTTTTATTGTTCCTTGCATTATCCTATAAATGAAATAGGGAGGATCATAGCTTAAGTTCTGTTATTTCCGTGAACTTTGTTTTGTTTTTTATTTTATCTAAACTGAGGTATAAATTATTGTTCGTAAAAGAAATAGAATGTTTTGGATAACGGAATGGATGCTTGCAGTTATTAGTGTTCATATGATTTATTCACTCTTTTAAAATTTGTAGGGATCTCGAAACTACAGAAGCTTTAAGCAAGAAGTGAAAAGATTGGAAGAAGTTTCTGTTTCTTCTACAGGGATAGAAAGAGTTCAATTACTTAGAAGATGGCTGGTTGCATTAAAAGAAACTATAAGGCTATTTGAATGCTCAACCGAGGATAGTGGGAAAGGCTTAACTAAGCCCCATATATCTGATGAAGTGAAGGATTCTCCTGGAATACCTACTGTGGTGAGTGAGTGAATGAGCATTATCCTTTCACCATGTTACTACTTTCTGAAATTGGCCAGCTTCACATTTCTACATGTTTTTATTTCAAGCATATCTACACGTTTTCTTTCAATCCTTGAAAGAGTCAAGGACATGCTGTACTCTGTGTTGAAATATTGAATTCAGCTACAATTTTTAAATAATTGACATGAGAATTAATAGACATTTGTATCTCATACTATTCTACTAATTAGAGGAACTAATGAAGGATTGTCAATTTAATTTCAATTTGACATGAGAATTAATATGTATGTGTAACAACTACCATTCTAGGAATTAGAGAAACTAATGAAGGATTGTTGATTTAATACTTTTCTTGGATTTAGCTTCCTCATAGATTCCAGTCTTTCAAAGATGTGGCCTTTACTGCTTCATTACTCTGCCTAACTGGTTGTGACATCTCTGTTCCTGCATTAATTTTATGATTGTTATCTTGTGTGTAGTTTAGGAATATTAGCCATGTGTGCCCAAGGTGCAAACTTTATTGCTGATAATTCTGATGCTTCCTTTGTAAATGTAATCAAAAGGAGAAAGTCGCTTTGTTTTTCACTAATTTAGATTTTAGATTCTTAGATGAGCAAATGGTTTTATATCTTTAACATGAAAAGAAAGAGAATGAAAATGAAGGGCCACCTGGCATTTCTTCTCTGAAAAAAGGTCAAGAGAGCCAAATCTTGTATTGAAAAAAAGAGAGAAGATTTTCGAAAGAAATTGAGAGTGCAAAAAAAACCTTTTCCAGTGCCAGCTACTCCACCTGATTAAGCCAACCATTTAAGGTCCATGTAATCAAACCGGTACCTTATGCTGCCTACACAATTAATTGATTATGTATTATTCCACAGTCATCACCACTGGACCAGTCCATCCATACCTTTGTTGCAGGCATTTCTGCAACCATGATGCTGAAAACTGCTCTTGTCTTGGCACAAATAGCATCAGCTTTCTCCTATAAAACTCTTATGGCCAATGCAGTCAATTCCCTGCTGTTTCAGTATTTTCAACTTGTATCTCTTCCATCATTCCCTTCTCAATCCATGAGGTGTATCAGTTGGTCATCTTTTTAAACCTTATCTAGTTACTTTTATAGAATTCTCTATAATTAAACAAACATCATCTTTAATTGGTAAAAATATATGAATTCTATCTATACATGTATGTGTGCTTTATTACAATTGTCTGAGAATTATCCTTGATTCACATGGATAACCAAGCAAGTATCTACAATGTTTGCCTATACCCTAGTAGGGGAAAGCGATCTGCCCATACCCTAGTAAGGAGCACCGGAGCAGTGATCTTGGTGGTCGATTTCCTTTTCTATGTTGTTGTTTAATTAGCTTATCCCCCAATCATATTTGAATCTAGTAAAGCTTCTCATGTTCCTTTCTTGAGATTATTTATTTTCTTATAATTCCATGGACAGGAACTGTATTTTGACCCTGATATTGGTGGAGAACCAATGAATTTTTATGATGTTTTCCTTCACAGTCAAGCTCTTGAAGGCATGACATTATCCATGGTAAGTTGATTTTTTTTAGTTTTCTTTACACTAATGTTTTCTGTAGCTTGACCCAGTAACTGACTGCAATAACTTGGATGACATCAATGGTAATATATCATTTCTCTTGGTCTGTTAGCTGAAGACACAATTTAGTAATGTCATATTTGGGTTAGAAATGATTTTGAAGGAAAATAATGCTTGTTTTTTCTTAAATCATTATCTTAATCTAGGAATCACCTTAGTAAGGATTGTGAACTAACTTCAAACACGTAAAAAACTTGATTTAGCCCATTATGTTGATTTTATGTTTGTATGAAAGTGAAACAGGAGGTTATATATTAAGGGATTAAGGTAATAATGTAAAAGCAAGCTATGGGCACCTGAAAATCGTTAACAATATGCAATGCAAACAATCATGGTTATGACTAAAGAAATTTAAAGAGGGTACTTGAGTGGCAGGTGTTTGGGTTTGTCGGAGGTTATTTTCTTGGAAACCATCAACAAATGGTATAATGATATTGACTGAGGGTAAAGGCTTATTGAGATAGATGCCACTTTGCTTGGATATTTTACAATTTTGGGCCTGATTCAAAACCCTAGAAGCACCTCAAATGAACATTTTTCTGTGAATCCTTCCTTCTGTTTGTTTACTTGTCATGTTTGGTTCGGAATATCTCTACCCAGGACACAGGCAGTTGAAAACTTTCATTAGTTGTAGTCAATATCATCTTGATAAACCTGATATGTATACAACTCAATCAAAGGTGTATAAATTGTTCTTTTCTCATGTGACATCTCAACTGATATCAAGTTAATGTATAAAAAATCGACTATTAGTACATGCTAATGTTACAAATCCTATTCAACTCAAGTGCACTAATAGTTTAAACTGCTAGAAAGTAAAGTTGAAAGGTAACATATAAGGTCCACTATGATTTATATACAAACCACTGGTTATTTGAGAAATATATTAATAAAATTAGGTATATTCAAAATGAAGATGTTGAGATCTATAACTGGCCTCACAAGGAAACATAAAGTAGGAAATTAATGTATATTTTAAAATTTTAAAAGGGTGAATGATACATAATCAGATGAGAAAAAGCTTTCTGGGAATATTTCCATAAGTAATGTAGTCCAACTTCCCTGGTATGAACTAATCTGATCAAGGTTGAAAGTTCCAAAACTGACATACCAGTGGTAAGGGAATAAAAGGGGACACAATCACCTTTTTTAAGGAAATGATCATACAAGAGTCTAATTGTGGAAAGATTCATGCACATAGTTGATCCTGAGTAGTTGGGACTAATGTTGATTGTGCTGAGTTCAATTCTTTCTTAGTTGTTAGGTATACCTATCCATGCCCCCAATAACTTATGTGTATTCTGAAGACAGATCCATATAGCTGAATTTGTGTAGTTACCACTCTCTGTATTGTTGAGTTGAGTAGGATTTTAACTGTAAAACTACATATTCATGGTCCAATCGTCCACACTAGTGTGATTAAGCGGCTGACATTATGTTTGTATCATATTTAAAACAATACAGAAAGTGTCATTGAAATTCATGAGTCAGTGTTGTACTTTTTCATATGCTTCTCAGAGTATTGGTCTTACAACATTGTGATTTAATTCTCTACCAAAAGTCCTGTAGGTACATGGTAGTTTTTATGCCATGGGTAATTGGAACAACTGTCAACTAGCAGTTATAGGTACACATAACCAATACAAAATGTTATGCAGTTTGTTTTTATGCTTCTTAACAAGGAAATAAGGTTTTGTAGTGGGCTTTATTTCAACTTCTGTTTTAGTGATTTAATTTTTATATGAATACCATTTGAGCTTTTCCTTTTTACTTGTCTGTTTTCTAGCCAGACTATAGTTGTGCTTCGTACATTCTGATCCATGGAGGTTAACCGCAGGTTAAATCTTTGTGTGACTCAGATTCTTGAAGCACCAAATGAGGAAGAAGTTTCTTTACTTCTGGAGATATTTGGGTGATTATTCTCACTTTTTCATTTTTTAAGTCCCTTACTATGGCTTCCTATGCAAAAGCTAAGTTTAATGCTTGATATTACATAATTAGTTATTATGAGAGAGAGGCTGTTAGGCAAAATAGATTATTAGTCCAAATCATCACAATTTTCCTGGTTTGGATCAAGTGTAGGGTCTGTCTCATAGGAGGAAAGGAAGTTCACGAGGCAACAGTAAGAAGCATACAAAATTTGGCTAAAGATTTCTCCAGTTATGAAGATGAAGTACTGGTAAATTTTTGTGGCCATGCCTTTACTTAGATCATCTGTAAATGATATTGAAATTTTCATGGGTCATTGACTTGCTAATGTCCCTAAGACCATCTATATATTTCAGGTAAAGAGGGAAGAATTACTTCAGTATGCTCAAGGTGCAATTTCTGGGCTGAAAGTAAAAGCTGACATAAAAAGGTTGTTAAAGAATTTATTTACTTATATTGCATGTGTTAGGCTTGAAGTGTGAGCATCAGCTTACTAATTTCTTTTGCTAATCTATACTTAGATTAATCTTTGTGCGTGTTCATGATGTCTATTTTTATGGGGTAGTACACGTTGCAATGAGTAAATTAATTCCCTCTATTCGTATGCTAAAAACTCCCTCCCCTTCAGGAAAATAGGAGTGATAACATCTATATTAATAGAACTTAGGATTAAAGAAAAGATTTTTTGTGTAGAGATAATATGATTGACTGGTGTGTTTCTATTTCATGGAGTTGACTTGAAAATTGGGGAGGGTGGAGTCCAAGCCTGCAAGGATTTCTGGACTTCACACATTGAATAGCTTGACGGTTTCACAGCCTATAGCGCCATTGATGAATTACTGAAGTTCATCAGCTCTCTCTTGTTCTGATTTGAAGATTCTGGGTTGTCACTTAACTTCAAAACGTGAGACTGAAATGAAGAATGATATTTTGAAATAAAGAGCGTAAAAGAAGTGACGATTCGGGTGCAATTTATCATTTCTGCATTTGATGTTGTAAGCCTACCTATGAGAGAGAGAAATTCATAAAATAATGTGGGGTAGAAAGTTTGCGCTCTCGTAATGATAGTGGTATGACTGATGATTATCAGTAGTAAGGGTTTTTCTTGCATCTGGGCCATAAAGTATCAAAGCAAGATTAAAATGCTAGCAACTAATCTCTTTTTTCAGTTCTACTTGAATAACCACGTTCTTCTCAAATGTCTATTGACAAACTCTAGAATGTGCACATGCTTTACTTTTACTCAATTAATAGCTTGGAAAACACTGCAGGCTTAATTGTTTCTCTTTGATTGTTTTCCGAAATTCTCACAGAATAGATTCTGAAGTCTCAGATATACATCAGAATTTTGATGGAATGAAACACCATCAGCCTTCAATTGAAGGTGATGCGAAATCATCTCAAGCAACAACTGGTCTTACTGCAAAGGTGAGATTTAGCTGTCTACGTTCATCTTTTTATAAATGCTCTCGATTTGTAACACTTTTATCTCCTATTAGCATCATGTAAAACCTGCTAGTGAATGTTTATCTAGTTTCTAAAGGAAATAAAACAATTTTTCTGAAGCTACTTCACATTGAGGTACCTCATTTTAGTGGGATGAAGTGCTTTAGGCTCCATTTGGACAAATCCCTGAGTTTGAAATGGAGGGATTTGACTAATAGTGGATACTCAGTGGTTCCAATTCGCTTTGTCCTGTCATCTTCTTTGGGAAAGAATCACTTTCAATGCATCATTGTGGGCTTCTGCAATGTTTAATTTTGAATTGGTGGGCTGCCCTGCTTTGAAGACTGCATATTTCGACTTTTTCTGTTTTGGAGGATTTCTCGTCCTCCTTTTCTTTTGTATGCTTTCTGAATTAGGATAAAATTATGTTTTTTATCTTATAGATAAAAATAAAAAGATAAAAGAGAAAGATGTCAGAGATGCATAATTTGGTAAGGATCCTTTGCAAGTAGAATCCTTATTGTTATGTGATGCGATACGGAAGAAGAAATTTAAGAAGTTTATTATTAATTTTGTATTGTTATTTAGAGATAAATGTTGTTATTAATGAAATTATTTAGTAGGATATTATAGTAGTAGTTTTTCATTAGGAAAGTTTAATTTGTAGTAATAGATTTTAATTAGGAGAGTTTATTGTTAGGAGATTGTTTTCTTTCTAGATTAGGGTTTTTACTTAGTACTCAAGTTTTGGGTTTTCTATTTAAGCATTGTAATACTTCATTGTTTTAAGATTATTGAATGAATTAATTTGAGATTATAGCTGTGTGCTTTTGTGTGTTTCTTTACCGATTCTTTGCGGGATATGCATACCTTATTCCTTCTTCCCACCTTGTTCTAAATCATAATGGTATCAGAGCCAAAATTCTTGATATCTTTTGATTTCACTCAATTCCTTTCTACCCTATTTTTTTGGTCTCCATCCAATTGTCGAAATTCGCTAGGGAATCGACAACAATTTTCCAAGATGAAGGCACGATCGTCATCGTAGTCTCAATCTATTCCAAAAAAAAAGGTTTAGCGTTACTGTTCCTCTTCAAATATCTCAAATATCCGGTGTTCTGTCAAATTACAATTTGGTACCCCCAAGTTTCTAAATTTTTTAATTCAGTCCCTTAAGTTTTTGAAATATTCAATTTAGCCCCCACAATTTTTGAGTTTTCAAT
This sequence comes from Panax notoginseng, assembly GCA_016801055.1. NCBI lineage: Eukaryota > Viridiplantae > Streptophyta > Magnoliopsida > Apiales > Araliaceae > Panax > Panax notoginseng. The sequence continues at coordinate 170,598,466 of CM029021.1, forward strand.
TTAACTCCCAAAGTTTTTGAAATTTTCAATTCAACCCCTCTGCATATTTACAATGTTTTCCAAGTTTAACAACCTAGATTTTCTTTGGGCTAAGATAAAGCAACTTGAGAACTTTGGTTATATGCGAGCAACTTAAAAGGTCTTGCGTCTCGTATAGTGTCGAGTATTGAAAATTATGCGATGAGCTTGCACTTTTTGAAACAAGTCTTGCAAATTTAAAGGCACATTGCGAGTACATAACCACATGCTTTGTTCGTCCATATTTTGTTCAAGCACAAAAAATGTTCATCCTAATCGTGTTTGTTCAACTAAAGCGATGCGTTCACAAGAGGAGACCTGTAAAGTAAATTCTTAGAAGACAATTGATGAATATCTCACAATACTTAAAACATATCAATAACCAATATGAAATTGGTGAGGATAAATAAGAGCAAGTACTCTCACATATTGATGAAATTGGTTTGCAGTGAGGGCGAAAACATCAAAAAAGATAAATTTGAGGTTAGCCATATTGATTTTCTCTTCCCGGTTGATACATTCGACTCCCAAGCTACTTCAAAATTTTATATTATGTCATTGTTATTTTCAAAAATTGTGCTCATGACATTAAAATATTGGATGTGAATGTTTTGTAGGAAGACTTTTTCGGACTATGGTTTATTATTCTTCAATATTTCAATTTTTTTCAAATGCGAGGAGAATGATGCGATACGAAAGAAGAAATTCAAGAAATTTATTATTAATTTTGTATTGTTATTTAGAGATAAATGTTGTTATTAATGAAATTATTTAGTAGGATATTATAATAGTAGTTTTTTATTAGGAGAGTTTTAATTGTAGTAGTAGATTTCAATTAGGAGAGTTTATTATAGTAGTAGATTTTAGTTAGGAGATTGTTTCCTTTCTAGATTAGGGTTTTTACTTGGTCCCCAAGTTTTGGATTTTCTATTTAAGCATGGTAGTACTTCATTATTTTTAGATTATTGAATGAATTGATTTGAGATTAAAGTTGTGTGCTTTCGTGTGTTTCTTTACTGATTCTCTGCGGAGATAGCATATCTTGTTCCTTCTTCCCACCTTGTCCTACATCATTATGGATTTCAAATATATCCATTCACAAAAGTAATTAGAATCCATCTATTTGGCTTCAAAATTCTTGATGACTTCTACATTTAAGCTCTAACTCTGGCCCAGACTTTACTAATTAGACTACTGCTACACTAGCAAAAGGCAAGAGGACTGGTATTCAACATATTTTATTAGTAAAAATAATTTATTCAAATAGTAAAGCCAGTGTGTACGTACTGGAGAGAAAAGGACCTGCTAATTTTAAAATCTTTTATTTTCTCCTCAAGTATAACAAATATTTAACTCGGGGAGTCATTTAAAGATTCAAGTAGAAATATAAACTTGTATTGCTCTTGAACCTTCCACTTCACCCCTGACCACCTCCACCGCAGGGGAGCACAATATATACTCACTTTAAGCCTTGTATTTAGGATCTTAGTGAATTTAGTGTTCTAGTTCACCTTCAGCATTGATAGTCTTTTTCATCTCAGTATGTACTAATCAGGTTGAGGGAATATGTCTGCTAGTCATGGGTATATTTGGTCATGAAATGTAAAGTACCAAGTAAACTTTCGATTCAACATCGAGTTGCACAAGAGAACTTGAAATTTCTTCAGGATCCAGAATTCGGTAAGTAAATTTATGTGTACTTGACAAAATTTTATGGCGTAAAAGCAAAGTGATTTATCCTGCTCCTTCTGCATCTATTTTATAAAATGGGTCTAGATTTAGGTATATCTCATGACTAAATTTTCAATCAGAACATATTGCATTAGTGGTGCAGAATATACTATATCCATTGGTCTCTCACTTATGAGTAGATTCGCTGAATCTACTATTGCTTTTCTTGTTACAGGATTTAAAAGAATCACTTGCACAAATTCAACTTTGTTCCAGATTGGAGGCACTTTTACTAAAGAAGAAGTTCTTAAACAATGGGGATTCCCCAGAGGACCATGCTAAAAAAGTATGGTTTCTCATTAATACTGATTCTCATGATTTTGTTTTTGACGGTTTAAATTAACACGTGTTTCTCAATTATGGGAGTTCACATGAAATGAACCTTGTCTCATCGGATGTATACTTTATACTTCAGATGTGTTTTTCTATTAAGGCAGTTTCGTGTATACTTACAAATTGAAAACTCTCCCTTTCCTTTTTTGGATGTCCAAGAACTGTCACCTTAGTTTTAACTTTTATAAACATTTCCATTATATCCTTAATTGGAAAAAAAGATAACTTTAGGGTTGGGTCCAATAAAGGTAATTTTGAAACATGAAAATGGGCAAAACTCAAAATTTAAGCTACATAGTTTTAGTTTTGGTTCGTCTTTTCTTACTTTTTGTTTTGTTTGTAAATTTATTGGTGCACGCAGGTCAATAAATTGAAAATTCTGTCAGAATCTCTTAATAGCTCTGCCTCAAAAGCTGAAAAGCGCATTTCAGACCACAGGTTTGTTGCTTATTCATGTTCTTCTCTTTGTGTTTTCCATTTATATGTCTTTGTCAGGGGGTGCATTTTTCATGCTTCACAATTTTATGTCAAAGTTAGTATATAATTTCAGAAAATGGTCAACTCAACGGTACCTTCTAAAACTAGTCAGCTTGTTCAGCTTGTTCTTTGGTTCGGGTTTAGTTCTTATTTTATACTAGTTTCCTAATGGACTTGGTTTCTTATGCTTTGAACTTACATAGTGGCCAGTTGAGGTTGAACTCCAGCTCGGTCCAGTGGTTAAATTTTTATATTGCAAACATTTGGCTTTTCCCAGCGAAACATTATCTCCTTTCTTTTACTGAAATTGTTCCCCCTCTATAGCATTACTCTACCTTTCTATCTTTACATTATAACTTACAGGTGCTATTTGTTATGTTTATTCCCCCTTGTTTTTTTAGAATTCAGAAAGAAGAGGCGCTGAGTTTTCGTGTTACCAAAACCTGTGAAGTTAGCCAACTCGAGAAGGTAACTTTAATATGAGAAATACTGTTTCTAATGTGTAATTGATCGATTAATCACATGGAATAAGTTGATGTAGATTTTGTTGTCTGAGAATGATCAGAAAAGATGACTTTCAAATATTACAATTTTTTGTTTTAGGAGGTTCATTTGTCAGTTGTGTATCCAAACTACTTGATTTTAGTATCATGGTTATACTGCCACTCAATTTTTCTGTTCATCTGAAACTTCTGATGTTTTGCATATGATGCAGTGCTGATCCTCTCACATTGTTCCCTTTGATTCTTATTTCTCCACCACTTTTTTATGGTTTTATCGGTTTACTTGTGTTTGGCTTCCTTTTCTCATAAGTTCTAAGGATTTTGTGATTGCACAAGTTTTGGAAATTATAAAATGTTTTTCTTCCCTTCTTGATGTGTGAATCATGCATCAATTTGGTATAATAAATTTCACAATGAGTGGGCTCAAGTTGTGATCAAAACTAGAACTAGAGAACTTGTCTATGATTACCTAGTCTACTGTCATCGAGTGTCATAGTGTGCCTGGTAGTTGTGTTGTAATATGTCTACTTGATACATTATCTTAAAATTGAATTCAAAAAATAACTACTCAATTCAGAAAGAAATTACTACCTACAATTACGAAAATCCACTTTCTTTCCCCGTATTAGGCTTTCAGGAATTGGGGCATTTAGGGGCATAGTTATAGAGGATATTAACATATATAGGTGTTTTTACTTGTTTTTTGGTGGAATTCTTGTCCAATAATGATGTTTATTTTTCCTTTTAGTAAACTTATCTTAAATAGAAGAAATTTATTCAGTCATACATATAGTAGTTTTGATGTATTCTTCATATGATTCTTTGGATTTCAGTTCTGTTTACTAATTAAGTACGACTGAAAACTATCTTCTTAATGTATAAGTGATAAGTGTGACTCACTATGACTGAAAAGATTTATCTTCTTAACCTATAAGTGATCTTTAGTCAGAATTATCTGTTGTCACCGTATTAATGTTTTTAATATATTCGTACTTCTGATTTCTGATTGGTATGTAAAGCTTACTTGCCTTGTAATTCATACTACCAATTTGGAACTTTAAAGGACATAATTAGCATATTCTTCTCCAGGAACTGGAAGCTGAGGTTAGATCACTAGAAAATAGAAGAGGTGAAATTGAAGCTGAGTTGAAAAAGGTATAGGTCTTTAGTTTCCCTATTCTGAATGAATAGATCTTCATCATGATGCAGTTCAAGCTTCTTAGAGGAGAGAGTTTTTTCAACTGCTGTTTTTCAATCATGTTTTCAACTCTGCCCGTGCTTTCATTTGCATCAACTTTAATAATCTATTTGACTCCATTGACATGGGTTAGTATCCACCTTTTGTTTTACCATATGTTCACTTACACCAGTTTATGTGAAGTCCCCACGACAATACATGAATATGGGTATGGATTATGGATGTGACTAATCATTTATATATTGGACTGTCTAGCAAAGGAAGAAATTGCGGCGGGCCTGCTTTCTCAAGTGTTAATGAACAATAACCTTCTTTGAATTTTATATTCACAAGTTTAAAGTTATTGCTATAGTAATAGTTTAGCGGCATGAACAAGCCTTAAATCCAGATATTAAATGAATCTGATTTGTTCAACCCCACCCAACACCAAAACCCTTGATTATAGCAGTTCTTTGATTTGCGTCTTTGAGCAACATTTGCATTATTAAGTGTAAAATTGAAATTTAATTCAGAGGTAGGGAGGTCAGAAGAGTGAGGTGACATTGTAATTGGTCATGAAATTGGGATGTGAAAACTGGGACTTGGTGTGGAGGGTGGGTGAAATTGTGAAAATTATCTCTATTTAGTGATTTTCCCCACTGTTAAATTTCTTGTATCAACCAGACGATGCAAACAATTATTTCCTTTCCATCCTGATGGTGCGGAATTGCCTCAGGGAGGAATTACAGTGACTTAAATTTCTGTTTTGTTAGAAAAATTGTTTCCTCTAAATTGTTGTCAATCGGTACAGAACTTCCATTTACAGTCACAATTCTCCTGCATGCCAATTAACGACCCACTGGTGCAGCAAGTTAGTTGGTTCAAAAAGTATTTTATCTGTTGTATGAGATAAAGCTTTTGGAAATTCCTTAAGCTTCAAAAATTGAAAGCGTTCAGATTTTCTCTTATTTCCTTTTTCCGTTGTGATATGTTAATTATGGTTATATAATACATCTTGGTTGTGACTAACCATATCATGTCTTTGGTTTTTAGGTCACTACCTCGTTGACTGCTGCAAATGCTCGTCTTCGTAATGCTAGAGAAGAAAGAGAGCAGTTTGATGAAGCTAGTAATCAGATCCTTCAACACTTTAACACAAAGGTAATATGGTATCTGCTGCTAGCAGAAAGATTTGTGGTTGGGCATATTTAGGATTATATATTACACCTAAAATTTATCACTCGTTAAGTTGCTAATCCAAAGCAATGAAACCTTTCTTTCACCTAAAATTTTTCACTCGTTAAGTTGCTAATTTGTAGGAAGATGAACTCTCCAGATCTGTTGCTTCATATAGAGCGGAAGCAGATGCTTGTAATGCATTTATTGTTTTTCTGGAAGCTACATGGGGGTTCCATTCCTCATACACAGAGCAAAAGGAAAAGCAGGTCAGGTATGGGATTGTTTGTACTCTTCTGAACTTGTACTTCTCATGCCGGCCTATTGAACTGATTAAATCGCTTTAGACATGGAACAATATATATAGAGATATCATGCCTTTTCTCCTTCCATGTTTTACCCATCCCCATGTTTTTTGCATTAATCAATTAGCATCTCACAAGTTTTTTGTACCTTTTTCCCAACCTGTTAAGTGATGAATTGAAGAGACACGAAGAATATTTTGTGAATCTGGCTGTTTGTCTTTTATCTGCTTACAAGGTACTTGGCTATAGGGATTGATTAATTGCACTTTGTCCAGCCTTCGTTAAGTCATTTTTACATTTTCTTATGTCAGTCAAATCTATCTCTTACTAGGATGAATTGGGGCCAACTCTCGACAGTATTAGGAAACTTGTGGAAAACCTAAGAGGGTATTGTTCGTGGTTTCTTTTGAATTTTCATCTTAAAGTTGGACGAACTTCTAATTTTTGGGTTGTGCCAGATTGGAGATAGCAACTATTATGGCCGATGGAAATCCACAAGCAAGTAAAGCAAGGAAACATCTCGAAGAAGAATATCTGGAGTCAGAAGCTAAGGTATGACCATTCCTATTAAGTTTATAATATTGATAATTCCTAACAATATCTTGACTGAAGTCAACAAGATATCCTCTAAATATATGATGAGATCTTTTTGACATTGAAGTTTTAATCAAGGTTGTACTTGTCAATTGGATGCCCTTCATAAAGGTCTTTCCTTTTCCTGTCCCATTAATATGAAATTGTTATTATTGTCATTTTCAATTTTTCTCATGTACACTTTTAATCTTTTGCATGAGAATGACAAAGTTTGCCATATATCTGCTTTAACATTAATGATTTATTTTTGGTCACAATATGCAGCTTATTACCATGTTCAATGTAGTGGAAAGCATCAAAAAACAGTTCGTCACTCAAAACATGGAGAATTCTAGGTGAGTTGATTCAGTTTGTTATTACCTAACACTTGTTATTTTACTTTTAATTCTATGTTTTCGTAGCTTAGTAGTATTTTGTTATTTTACTTTTAATACCTCCATGATCAGGAAGGGTGATGAAAGGATCAAAGAGTTGTGTGATTCTCTTGGAAAGATCAAAGACGAGTTCCAGTCCATGGAAAGACCAATTTTAGAAATCGAGACTCTGACCTTGAGAGCAAAGACGCCAGTAACCCAAAGAAGTAAATCTCTCCCTCTTAAACAATCCCCACAAGACAAGTTTGTACTCGGCGAGGGACCAACTTCACAAATTAAATCTCCAAAAAACGTTCCATCAAAAGATAGTGCTGAACCCAGTTCATCTCCAACTCTGAAACAGAATACTACGAGACTAGAACAACGTAGACAATCAGCACTTCCTGGGTTAAATTTACCAAAGGTAGCAATATTATCAAACCCACAAGATGTATTGTCAAAGTTTAGCTTGGCACTCGAGGAGGATAGCAGAGACGGCTCAATGGAGGATATCGGTGACTGGGAATTTGATGAACCTGAAGAGCAACAGAAACCCCCGCAGAATCCTCAACAAAATAGGCCGGGATTACAAAGGTGATTTTAGCTCCTCTTTTGTAAGTAGTATTCATCTCAGGGGCTAGTTAGATTCAATAAGAAGGCCAAATGCAGCTTTAGTTTGTTACCCATTGATAGAGTAAGGTTAATAAGTATATATATAATATATATATGTATCAACTCAAGAAGTTGCATACAAGAGACTTACTTTGCATCAAGGGAAAAAACTGATGCAACTCATATTATTCTATACATGTATATATAGAATTGAATGATCTTAAACCTGGTCACCAATTAGCTTACATTATTTGATTGAAAGGGTTTATGAGGTTCTTTTTCCTCTTTAATGTGAATTTAGGTATTTTCAATATTTTGAAAGGTATAAACCATACAAGGCTTTCAATCAAGACTTGTAATATTATGATGATACTATACTATATGCCTACGAGGGAGATTGTTCCAAACAAAAGCCTAGATGATACTATTGGGATGCAATGCATGCTTAATTATACTATTTTTCATTGTTTTTGTGCAACCATGAACAACGCAAGGTCAAAATATTAATTTAACGTGGTCTCACATTGACCAAGTCAATCGTGGAGACCCATTCAAACATCTCAGTAGTAGTAGGGAGTAATATTTGTCGGTAAAAATTTGTTTTAAAATATTTATCGTTTATAATTTTTTAGGAAAATAAATTATTTATTTTTTTTATAGATAAAAAGGTAATGATAAAATTTTAAATAAATTTTAGTAATTAAATGGTAATATTAAATTATTTTTTTAATTTATATATAAAAATTTTAAAAGATAATTTTTTAAAAAACGGATGAGAATAAAATTATATGAGGTGAGGAGGGTGCGGTGCAAAAAACTAGGCTGCTGCTGCTTTTTTCTAGTTTTCTGCAGAGAATCGTGGGTGTTGCAGGTAAATGCCAGAAATTATTTAATTTTCACTACAGATAAGGAAGGAAACCGGATAAGTATTACTCGGTAGTATTATTAGGTTTGAGTGTGATGTGTGTGTAAAAATTAGTAATAAAAAAAAAGATTAATGCAATAGTTAATATTGTGAAATACTTTTAAAAAAATTACTAGTTACAAAATTATTATTTGAAAAATTAAAATAAATTTGTATCACAATTTAAATTATAGGATTTTGTGAAGTAATTAGGAATAGATTTAAATGAAACTCTTTTTATAAAAAAATATATATAATCAATTGAAAATTCAATTACGAAATTTAGGATCAATTTGTCTTTTATATTCATGGAAAAATTCCGAGGTTGTTAAAACATGGGAGGGAGGGGGGGCAGGCGCCGTCTGTGGGAATCGAACCCACGACCACATGGTTAAAAGCCATGCGCTCTACCAGCTGAGCTAAGACGGCATGTGAAACCATCAAGACGTTTAACCTCAGTTCTACCAATAAAAACCTCTGCCAAACATATATATATATATATATATATATATATATATATATAATTTTTTCAGGTGAAATTAATATTGTTTTTTCACATGTGAAAAAAATGGTGTAGATGGAATTTTCATTGTGGAAATAATAATTCTCTTATAAAATAATACTCCAATTCAAATGGTGTAGATGGAATAATACTCCAATTCAAATGGTGTAGATGTGTCCATTCACAAAAATATATGGTAAAAGTTGAGGAGTATAAATTCGACATGCAATTTCCATATCCAATCCAATCCAATCCATGGCACTGTGTTGGTCTTTACATTAAAGTGTCACCTTCAATATTTTCTTCTATTGACAATGACAAGTCTAAAAAGTTAGTAATAAAATACTACTACGTCTACGTAGCAGAATTAAATTATATTTATACAATACACACATTCATTCAAAATTTTTAGATGCATTTATGCAGTTGATGCGTTATGATTTGTAATTTTGTATATCTGATTTCCTTCTCCATTTGTTTTTATGCTTTTATGCAGTTGATGTGTTATGTGTATTATTTTTTTTACCTTTACAAAAAAAATAACAATATTAATAACTAAACATAAAAACAAAAAACAAAATTAAAAATAAGACTAAATCAAAATAAAAATTAGAGTGAAGGCGTGCTTCTTCTTTCAATTAAAATTCCCAAATCAAAAACCCTATAATTCAAATTTGTATCCTTGCAAAGCAGACAATTCATCATCTAAAACTTTTAAACTTGGAATCATCAAAAACAAGAGTGTTTGGAATACCCAACCCCAACCCCAACCCCAACCATTGCAATAATAAAGAGAGAGATAGTGCAGGGGCGAGTTATAAGGTGGATCGGTGGGTGAAGCCTCTTGAACCCTGACACCACCACCATCATCTACAGTCATCTTTCACTCTATACTAACCGCCGATCAAAGAGCTAGCCACAAACCCCATCTCTTTTATCGAAAAAAAAAGAATATGGTGGTGAAATCTCGTTTCAAGGGTAGCTTTGTAGTCTATTAATTTGGTTTACTAGCAATTTTTCTTCTCTTTCCTCTTCAACTTGGAGTCGATGGCGCTGCTTTTCGTCGATCTGAGTGTACTCGTTGTCGATCGATTTGGGCTTGTAGACTACCTTGTAAATTGGTGTTGGTTTGAGATCGATGCACGCTCTAATCCTTTACCATGTATTCTCTGTCATGCGTGTATAGAAGATGATCCGGCTAGGAGTGGTGGTGGGCGGTGGTATATGATGAAGAAATCTCAAGTAGACTTCTTTGTGAAAAGAAATGTAATTTGATATTAACGTTTTTGCCCTTATAGTATTATAAAAGAAATATTACTCCACTTGTAAAAAGTCTTTATTACTATTTTAGATAGTCTCAAGTTAAATATTTATTTACTTTAAATGATCTATATAATAATTTATCAATAATATCTTTATTATTAATTGTTATATTTTTATTTTTTATATACATTTATAAAATATCATTAGTAATGTACAAAAATTATATAATTAAATAAGAATTTAAATATAAATAATTTTATTATTTTATCCTCTTTTTTCGTATACACAAAAAAATTAATCAGGATTTTTATGAGAGTAATATTTTAAAATAATAATTTATATTTAAGTCTAGTTTTATTTTTAACTGCATTGCACTCTCTCTCTCTCTTACCACATAAAAAAGACTAATTTAATTTTTTTAAAAAATTGATATGAATTTATTTAATTATAAATAATGTAATAATTATTATTATAAACTACATAAAAAATAATACCAAATTATAAAAATGTTATTTAAAATTTTACAAATTAATTGGAATGAAACTCTTTTGGCAGGATATGGAGTCTTATTTGGAATTTGAGAGAGAAAGAAAAAACCTAAAAATCTGACAGGTCCCTTCAAATTATTTATATTTTTCTAACTTGGCACCATCTCTGCTTTAAAGGATGCTCTGTCCTCCTCCATGCCTCCATTAAGCTCAGCACCCCATAAGCATCTTCACAGAAACAAAGAGAGAGAGAGAGAGAGAGATGAAATGGCCACAAATCTTGTATTATGTAATCATGCAGAAGAAGATTACATAGACATGGAGATAAGCTCTTCTTCCAATCTGTTCTGTTCATCCCCACAAGCCAGAGAATTTGAATTCCAAATGTGCAATTCCATTTCTCTCGAGAAAGATACCACTACTTCTCCAGCTGATGAACTCTTCTACAAAGGTAAACTCCTTCCTCTTCACCTTCCTCCCCGTTTACAAATGGTCCAAAAACTACTCCAAAACCCCACCATCAAAACCTTTCAAGAAGAGGAAAACTGCAGCAGCAGTAGCATTGTGCCTTCTACTACTAATAGCACCCCATTTGATCAATCTCGCAATATTTCGCCTTCCGAGTCTCGTCGTGTTAGCAGTGAACTAAATCCAGAGGACTACTTCTTTGAATGGTCCACTGAATTGAGTGGGTTCATTAATGGTGATCAGCCCAAAAAATCTTGGTCCAAGAAGAAGTTAAAGCTAATAAAACAATCATCTTTTGGGCAGAAGCTTAAGGCCTCACGCACGTATTTGAAATCTTTGTTTACAAAATCTGGATGTTCTGATGAATCTTGTGCCAAAGCAGGCTGCAATGAAAAAGAAGTTGGGATTGGTTCAAAAGGTAATAAGGAGTATTTGAGTAAGTGCATTAAGGTGACGAAAAAAGGCCCATCTGGACAAATTGGGAAAGGAATTACATTACCGACATTAGCTACTGTCATGAGTAGAATTGATAAAGAGGGGTTTGAACAGGACAGTGTTGGTGGTAGCCATAGGAAGTCTTTTTCTGGGGCAATTAAGCGGCGTCCCACAATGAAGTGCTCATCTTCTTCATCTAATTCTTCCTGTGCGTCATCATCTTCTTCATCTTTTTCATTTAATTCAAATGGGTTTTATGAGTTGCAGCTTCTTAAAAGGAGCAGCAGTGCCAGTTCAGAGATTGATGGTTCAATTGAGGCAGCAATTGCTCACTGTAAAAAATCTCAGCAGCTGTTAACTTCAAGAAATGCAGTAAATGAAACTGGGTTCTGCTGATTTTCTGTTTCAAGAATTGCAGCTTCCAAGAGGGATCAAGAGAGGACAGGTGTTTGTTTGTAGCACTCGATGATTCTTTTTCTTTTCAATGGAAAGAGAGAGAGAGAGAGAGAGAGAGAGAGAGAGAGAGAGAGAGAGAGTATCCAATGTATACCCACTTGCTGCTAAATTTCTACAAATGTACTTCAATTCCATGTTGTATGTTGAAGTCATTTGCTATGCATGGTTCCCCTCAGACAAAATATTATTGGGTGTTGGTGCACGTTCATAAATTGAAGTTCATTTTCACTAGAGATTTATGAATTCCAATTTGGTGCTGTTTCCTTGTACTCCCACTAGTCCAAAAATGAGTCCTGTTTGATATCTTCACTCGTCCGATTTACATTTGAACAATTTTTTTTTCCATTAATACATTAAGTATAAGTTCAAGTGTTCTGTACTACAGCCTACACCGTATTAGGCAAACCTTAATATACCTAGAAAAACAAACAAAACAAAATGTCAAACGAAACTCTAGTAAGTACTAATGCACCTTCTCCCTCCTGAGTAAACCATGAGTCAGCCACCACTTGTGGATTTCAGTGAAAGCTCTTTTCAACACGCAGGTTTTCAAGCATTAGCTCATATAATTACACTAGCTTTTCATGAGCAAAGTTCAAACCAGCTAAAAGCTTTACTTTTTGGAACTGACACTAATCTTCTTCAACTCATACTTTCTTGGTCATTATCACCATTGCTCGAGATTCGAGAAGGGAGAGAAAAGCTGAAAAGAGAGAGAAAAAAAAGTCCTTTCCAGATGAGAAAAAGGTACATCTCTCACCCACACCCCCACGGTTATCTGCACTTACCTTAAAACTTTCTAGTTCTAAGAGTAGAGTGAAAACTAGCTAGTGTTACGGCAATGTAGAACACCAGCCTTTTCCTCACTAACTAACTAGATTCCATATGCTCTTTTTTCAGGCTTTATTCACCATCAAAATTCAAGAGAAGACTGAGAAATGTTCAACTAGTGCACGAAAGTGAGGCATCTCTTTTTCTGCCCTTCTTCAGAGTAAAAGCAAAATCTTCCACCATCAACCAGTAGCATCATAGCTTTTTACAAATAAAGAAAAAACACTTTCTTGAAAAGACTAAAATGGGTCAATCTAATTCTAATAGGGTAGGATTATCCTACACCTGTTTGCTGAAATAAAGAAACAAGAAGAAAAAAGAGCAAATCAACAACAGGGAACTGATAAAAACAGAAAATTAATCAAGCCTTTGGATCGGTGAGATTCCAAGAACTTGATTTTATTTTCACCCTCTGATGGCATTTTTGTAAATTGTTGAGCGAGTCCAATTCTGTTGTCTCATATTTTATCCCCACCCTGCTTCGTATATATATATATATATATATATATATATATATATATATATATATATATATATATATATATATATATATATTTTCCCACCCTCGTGTATTGTATTGTATTGTATTGTATTGTTGTAACATAATTCTTGCCTATTTATTTATAGTTAACAACTTTGTAAATGAATAAATGTCAACAAGATTTATTTTTACAAAGATAATAAAATTTCTACTCCAAATGAAGTATCAAACATATGCTAAAATAAGTAAGCAACAAGACAAAAAGATAGCAAGGTTTATATTATGGATATGCTAGACTACTCACCAAACCCACATATCTAATCTAATAATGCATGTCCTTCTAATAATCTAGAAAAGGATATTTTGTCTGTTCCGGTATCATCAGTTTGTGGTACACATGGTAATAATAATTGTCACTTGGGAAAAACATGCAAAGGAGGTAAAATAAAGTCATAAATAGCATTTTTTTTCCAAGTGATATTATGAGTTCATTGATATTGATGTTAAGTCCTTTTCATATTTAGTTGAAAGTTTTTTCCTAACCTAATGTTTGGATTTATTATCGTAACTGGCTACTGATGATGAATGTCTAAATATTCTATCTATGTTCAACTTAAAAGTCAAAGGGCCTTAGAATCAAATGGCTAGAATTATACTATGAACTGATAAAAACATTATATGAACTTTCGAATTAGAGAGAATCACAAGTCAAAATTTGGCCTGCTGATAATTTCAAATAGAGACCTCACAATTCTCTGCTCCTTGAAAATTTCCTTTTCTGATCTTCTTGCTACATTTACCAGCTATACTATTTTAAGGAATAGGTTGCGCTTATATTACACCAGTATATACATATAAAAGGTTAAAAGAAAAAGGAAAAGAAAAAGAGTAAACATTTAGGGAATGCCAATTTAGTAAAAAAAAACCTGTGGCCTCTGGCATGATCAAATTGCATAGAGATTCTTGTACTCATCGTTCCCTGAATCTGACATTGCATATACTGAAAATGATTGCGACTTGCTACTCCTTGCAGACCTGCGAATGTTCCTCAAGTTTTTTGCCTCAATTCGGTGTATAATAACCCAGTAACACATTGTCCCTAATGTTGTTGCCATGATCAAAGTCCCTATCACTGTTACTCCAACTGCTAGCCAAAACTCATCACCTACAACAATATAGGAAAGTGCAAGAAAAGCCACTGAAATAAACACGCAAGCCAACCACATGAGCTTGTTAATAACTGCCATCATTTGCTTCTTCCCCTTCCTTTCTACAACTACAATAGAAGTCTGAACCACCACGACAGCCAAAGATATGAAGAGTGCAAGTGAGTCAGATATGAGGAAAACTGTGAACTGGGGCTTTGGAGCAATATTTGCTTCTCCTAAAGAAAGCCCAGGAGTTAAATTTTTAGGGTCATCTTCATACTGACCGGGGACAGTAAAAATGGCAGCGAAGGCAACAGTGGCAATCAAAACAGCAACAACTGTGGTGGAGTTGATTGCGTTGTTGAGACCTTCTAAATGCATTTTGTTGAGCTGTTTGCCTATTCCTTTCATTTGTTTTCTCGTTTTCCGCGTGTGCTCAATTTGGTTGTGAACCTCGTGTTTGATATCACTTACCGTTTGTTTTAGTTCCTTGGCAGTATTTGTTCTTGCTGGTAGCTTCATGGATTTTGCACTCCGGACTCCGTACTCTTGTAAGATACTGGTAATTTCCGAATGCCCAGTTTTCTCAGCAGTGTCGAGTGCAGTTTCTCCAGACCTGTTTATGGCTTTTGTATTGAGGATTCCTTTGTAGCTTAGCAATGCCTGAACAATCTGCATAATGACATGAATGTTATAAGAAGTTTTGAATTTCATAAAAGAAAATGAATATTTGCACACAAAACATGAACACTTGGTGATGAGAGTCAAAGTTCATTTCCACATCTAAGAATCTTGATATAAACAGAAAAGAACCTCTTTAAAGTCCATTTTCTCATGCGTAGTGTTTATTAGAAGAAATTTCATCCAAATACCAGAAGATAAACTGAGATTCAGTGTTCCTGAACTGGTCTAAATAATAAGGGTGGATTAGTACCATCATCGAAACCTATCAATAGCATGGCTGCAAATATAAACTAACAGGACAAAAGGTCACCCCAAAAAATGATAAAGATTTAGTAATTAGCATGAGAACTTAGTTAAATTAGAGAAGTATATTTAATATTCAGGTAATCTAATCGCCATTACTTTCACTTGGGTAGATATAATCCAAGCAATCATGAGTTTGGAAAAGCATAGGAAACTACTTGCTAGTGATAACTATAAGTATGAGCATACTGCTAATACTACTCTAGCACAATAATTTAACCACCTCAAGGTCCTCAATCCGCGAGTAAGCACATTTTGAAAGGTGTCAAACTCTGTTTCATAATGGGACTTATTAACAAATTAAGAAAATTTTAAATTTTCCATCCCCCTTAGATTAGTAGTTGAAACATAACTAATACTACTCATCTTATTTTGGCTGCTTTCTGAAAGAATCCTAGGAAGAGTATGAGTAATCTTCCATTTGCTAATGAATACGATTATACGAACAATACTTCATACGCATATTTGAAAATTTTGAAATTGAGTTTGTTTACCTTTGAGCGACCCTTTCGGGTTGCTATATGCAGTGCAGTATTTCCCTTGCCATCAACCATATTAATCAGAGCAGCTTCTGAAGAAATAAGCTCATTAACCACCTCAACACTCTGTCCCTTAACTGCCATATGAAGAGCTGTCTGCCCCTTCTTGTCAGTCCTCGATGCGATTTCAGGTTCTTTGCTCAAAAGGGCCTTCACTACCTCTAAATGCTCATTTCTGGCAGAAGAATGCAATGCTGTTTTCTTGTTACTTTTTCCTATGGTGGCTAGGCTGCTATTTTTCTCCAATAGAAACTTTACGACTTCAGTATGGCCTTGCGCCGCAGCACTGTGCAATGCAGTGGTGTTCGATTGGTCAAATGTCATTGAAAGTTCAGGAAGGGCATCCATCAGAACTTTCACCACCTCTACACGATAATAATCATATATTTAGAAAATTTACCATCTTCTGTTAGTGAGAAATCAGAAAATTTCAAGACTAAAAAACAAGTTGCCAAATTAAGGACTTGAAACCTAAAACTGCAGTTTTGATAAATGACAACATTTAAATAGACACAACAAGAAATTCACTCATCTTACCATCTGATGTGTTTGTGATTAAGTTTACTTTGAATTAAGACAAAAACTATGTCTTAATTTTAATCCAGTGCCATAGGGATGATGAAACAAGGTTTATATAATACATGTACATGTGCCAAATAATGACAGAACAAAATTCCTATACATACCCAGATTTCCTTGTTTGGCAGCTATATGGAAAGCATCCGAGCCGTTCCTAGCTTTGATACCGGCATCACCAATGTCATAATACCTGATCATCTCCTTCACTAAGTCAACATAGCCATATTCCGCAGCAACATAAAGGGCAGTTTCACCAGATTGGTTTTGCTTGGACAGCAATTCCTTTAATTCTTTATCTTCACTCGTAGTGAGAATTTCCAAAGCCAATCCAAAATTCTCTGCCCTGACTGCCGAATGCAACTGCGTATCCTCTCGTTTCTCAGCCATCTGCTTCATAGTCTTATTTCTGCCTAAGCTTAGCTGCCTTTCTGGAGCTCCCATCAAACCAACCTACAGCAAAAGCTTACTTTGACACATCGAAATATACATGAAAACCCCAGATCAAAAACCACTCATCAAACCAAGAAAATTAAATTAATGGAGTATAATCTATTTGGATAAATATAGATTAATAACATGAGACCGATGTGATTTTTAATTTCTTTGTACTAAATGATTAATTGCACCAAATAATTATGTTCTTTTCACATTAATGCTCTTAGGGAGTTTTTAAGTTTTTGGGGATATTCAACAGTACGCCTCGTTTCTCTACTGCTCTGTATGGCGTATTAAAAATATCAACTGAAGCACAAGAAAGTCAACGGTTCGAAAAAGTGGAAACTTTTTACATACAAGATGAAAATGGGCAAATATGTTCAATACTTGAGCAAACAAATGATGATGCAACATAGTTATTTATATAATTATTAATTACCTGGTATTTGAAGAACAGGGCTTCTCAACCTTCTAGTCCATCCAAGAAATTTAAGGAGATTTAAGGAGCTATTGGGCAGCTTAAGAGACGAATAGAACAAGTGAAGACAAAATAATATCTAATTCATTTGCTGCACTTCATATTGGAGGGAAGTTGAAACTAGAAACAGAGGAACTTAATTAAAATGGTTTCCGGTTTTGGAGATTATAGCTGCGGAGGAGAAGAGTGGGAAGAAAGCAAAGAAATGGGTATTTGGCTCTGTGAGCTTACAGCAAGCTTGCAAGAAATATACTCAGTAAAAGTTAGGAGTACTATCTATGTAAAAGTATAATAATAATAATTGTGTGTGTTGGCAATTATATGAAGATCAAGTGGTATGTATTTGGTCTCAAGGCCAGCGACTTACTGACTAGTATTTGAATGGGACATCCATACGAGAAGTCTCTTCCTCTCTCTCTCTGCTTTCTTTTTTAATAGTCAACTAATGAATACAAATCACTTCAACACCATTTTCTCTTTCTCTTTCTCTTTCTCTTTCTTCTCTATTTAAAAAAAACACTTTTAGTTTTGACGCAGTTGAGGGTGGTAATTGTTAAACTTTCACACCCATTTCAGATTTAGATTTCATTCTGAATCTTTAGTTTTAACTAAGGTCGTAAATAAATCGAATCAAGCCGAGTATTGAGTTATTTAAATTTGGTTTATAAAATTTATGAGTATAAAATAAAGTTTAATTGAAACTAGTTTAGCTATCGAGTCGAGTATGATTTCGAATAGAGCCCGAACAATTTAAACTTTTCGAACGAATATGATCCGAGTATCAATAAAAAATTATAATTTGAGAATGTTCAAGTAAATTATCGAACTTTAAAATTTGCTTATAGTTGACTCATTTATATTTCGAGTCGAACTCGAATTAAACTTTTTGTCGAGTCGGGTACAAATCGAACCCGAACTGTTTGCTCATTTTACTGTCTTAATTTTAACTATTGAAATAGGCAAATCCAACAGCCGATAAAATGACCTTATATTTAGGGAGGTTGATATTTTCCGCATGCAATTTTGTTATTTTCGCAGGCAATTTTGTTATTTTCACGGCCAACGTTAGCTGAAAGCACTATTCCAACTAACAGATCTCTGACCTTAATTGAGCATTGAGATTAATTTTAGCTTGGCTCGTTGTGCCCTATGCAAATCCTTCTTACGGCCAGAGAAATTACCATAATGCCCCTAAAATTGAAAATCCATTTAGCCCTGACCGCAATATATATATATATATATATATATATATATATATATATATATATATATATATATGTATGTATTTTTAGCAAAAAAAAATTCCCAATTCAATTAATTATTTAACACTTTATCAATTTTTTTCTTACACATTTTACTTGAGCTATTTCAAAAATTAATTAATATTATACCATGGAGCAAAGATAATAAATTTTGTAAAAAATGAAAAGGAAAAAAATAATACTCCTATGTATCATTCACCACCACAATGGCACCACCTGTAGAAAGAAGTCTGTGTGTCAGCAAGCTTATCAAGGGAGAATGAGAAAAGGCAAGGAGAAAGATAGGGGTAAGTATGAAATAGTTATTCTCCATCTTAGTCAGAGATTAACGCATTCATTTGTTTCGGTTACAAAACCGGGCTCCACCTGCCGAAATATCAACTCCGTATATTTACTTCTTCACCTCACCTCATCAAAATTAGAAATTAGACAGACCAGCTCCGAGTTAAGGTCTTACAAGACTATGCACTATATAAGACAAAAGTTGAATTCCTTCCTTCTCCTCTTGGTTTGTTTCTACACAACACATACAGGAATAGTCATAGAGAGAACCATCAAATAGCATAAATTGGGTTTATTTCAGAATCTGACAAGTCTGATTGTCGCCAAGAGTTGGTTCCACAGCTCCTAGAATATTTCTCTCTCTTCCTCACTTTCCGAGTCCTTTTAGACTTCACCACATAGTAAGTCATGCCACCAAGGACCCCTGCCATGGTTACACTCCCCACAACGGTCACAAGGATTGCAGCCCACCTATTACGACGTCCAACAACTATGTAGGATGAAGCAATAAATGACAGGGAGGTGCAAACAGAGGCCAACCACATCAGCTTATTGATTACCTCAACAACCCGTCTCTCGGATTTTATCTCTCCCCGTACCACCGTTATCTGCACCACCACAACGGCTAACGATGTGAAGAGTGCAAATGCATTAGAGATGAAAAAGATCTTGAAGCTTGGTGTGCTGACCATCACAGCCATCCCAGAATCGTCATCACCTCCAGGAACCGTGAAAATAGCTGCAAATGCAACTGTTGCAAAGAGAACTGCCACAACAGTGACCGAGTTTGCAGCATTGTTGATCCCTGCCCTGTGGAGCTTTCGGAGCTCCTTGGCGATCCCGTTCATATTCCTGTTGGTTTTCCGCGCTTGTTCAAGCTGCGTGTGCACATTTTTCCTGATTTCTGTTACAGTTTTCCTAAGCTCGTCTCGTGGTTGATTCAGTTCATTGGCTCTGACAGCTCCATAACGTGTCAAACATTCTTTTATTTCTGAGGTTTCTTCAGAGAGGGGGAGTCCAAACACAATGTCAAGGGCTGTTTTATGATCTCTTGTAAGCGCATTGACATTGGTGTCTCGGAGGAGTAACAGCTCATTCACTATCTGCAATAGATCCAAAATGAAAAAAGAAAATTTGAACTGCAAACATTTTTGTTCCCTTGACAATTATGAGAAATAAGTGATCAAGACATGAGAAGTAAGTCATCAACAATGAACAGGAAGAGAACCCAAAGGTAGGTAGCCAGATGTAAGATTAAATCCAAATAATAATTTTAACACAAGGAGACTTATCACATATGTCAGAATTTGTGTTAATTAAAGAAAAATGCGCTTTCAGATGAAAACAGAGATCATAATACAAAATTATATACTCCCTCCGTTCCAAATACATTTGTAAAACGATGACTTTTAAAAAAAAATTATTTTTCCAAACTTCCCTAACATTAGCTGAAAATGTAATAGTTGTGGTAAAATAGTGCTCAATCAACTAAGAAAAAAAGTAATGGCATTTTAGAAACTTCACGTCCTTTTATAATCTACAAATATAAATGTATCTCTAATTTTGGAAGTCTTATGATGAGCCCATGAATATTATTTACTCAATATGTTGGGTGAGAAATGTTAAAATTACCTCTGCCCGCTTTTTCCTAGCAGCGACGTGTAAAGCCGTGTTACCAAATTTGTCTGGTAGCATCACAATAGCTGGATCTGCCTGAAGAAGTAACTTCACTGCTTCACAGCTAACACCTTTTACAGCCATATGCAATGCAGTCTGACCTTTTTTATCAGTTCTTCTTGCAAGTTGGGGATCTTTCTGAAGCAATGCTTCAACAATGTCTACATGCCCCTGACGTGCAGCTAAATGTAAAGCATTCTTTCCATTGGACCTGGAAATATCTATTATACTAGAATCCTTTGATAGCAATTCTTTAACAACCGCTGAATGGCCTCTTGAAGCGGCAGACACGAGAGGGGTTGCATTCGATTGGGCAACTGTTTTGCTTAGTTCTGGGTCATGGTCTAACAATATCTGGACAATGGCTGCATTTAGACACATTAACTTTGCTGGACCAGTTTCCTAAATACAAAAACTTTTGAAAAATATAACTGCAATAAATTGCAACACAGCAATAGAACCAAAAAAGACTTGCTTTTCCTATCTATTTTCCTGAAAGATTTAGTGGGATTTGTAATAATCAAGGCTTTCACTTTGAAAGTCAACACAAATGTCACATTTAATTATAAGACGTCCTGTATATTTGACCACTACAGCTGCCTCTCAATTAGGGTTTCAACTGATAGTGCTCGAGTAGCATCTATATGAAATTATCTTTTCCCATCTTCAAAATTTCACAAATAGTTTATGTCCTCCACTCTAAGATGTTTGCATTTCTAATAAGTGCATATGTCACCACTATTTACATCTCATTCAAGACAAGTTAGTTGTACTTCAATCATGTAATAACAGGAATATTGCACATCAATGAAAATTGCTTCCATTTTTTCATTTGGCTATTCATGCTAGGACACCAAAATGCTATAATTCCTTAACCCACCAAAGAAGAAAAGTTTGTCATCCCGAGTAATTTTCCAAAAAAGATAGCTTCGGTTTTCTGCTTTACCAGTTATCGCATTTTTATCCTATCTATTTACTATTATTACTATTATTATTATTATTATTATTATTATTATTATTATTATTATTATTTTGAATAACTATATACGTTTGGTTCGATGCAAAAGTCAGAGAATCAAAATAATCATGTTGAAATATCTCAAAGGCTAAACCCAGTTAATTTCATTTTTATTAATGCCTTAAAACATCTATCTCATAAACTCATAAGACAACAGTATGATAGTGACATACTGAAACATTACACCTTTCAGGACACATGACACTTTTTCAAGTCCATATAAAATTTCATATTTCAACCGTGAAAGTTTCGCAACAACTACCAAAATAGTGAAAAATAATCGGTTAGCAACCACAGCTTATAGACCAAATGGTAGCAGAAAAATTCAACCTTGAGTTATCATTTTCCATTTAAGTCTTTATATCACATCTTAATAATCTACCAAATTTGCATTCTAAAAAGACAGAAGTTCATTAAGAACTAACATGTGAATTAACTTAAAAGGAAGTTTATTTTCATCAAAATATGTATTACCTTGGTGACCTTGACTAGCAGCAATATGCAATGGATCAAAACCAGAGAGGTTTTTCAAAGAAAGACCTTCCTTGGTGGTGTAAGGCAGCAGCTCCTTCACCACATTAATATGCCCTCGCTCGGCAGCAGTAAACAATGCCGTCTCTCCCAATTCATTCACTTCATTCACCACCGCCGACCTAATCCCCGCCACCTCCTCATCGAACTCCGCCCCATTCATTGTCCGCAGCATCTGCGCATCAATCTCACCCAGAATCTCCTTCACCGCCGTAACGTCCCCGCGTTGCGCCGCCAAATGCAGCTCCGTGTCGTTGTGCCGCCCAGTCACCTGCTTCACGTACTTCTTCTTCCCGGTCTGGTCCATTCTCTTGCCGGAATTCGACAAACCTAATCCCTTGCCGGAATTCGAAATACCTAATAATGCCTTGCTGGATTTGGAAACCGCCAATGCCTTGCCGGAATTCGAAACCACCAATGCCTTCCCCGAATTTGAGCCCATCAATGCCTTGCCGGAATTCGAGCCAAGCAATGACTTTGCAGAATTCGACGCGCCGAATGTCTTGCCGGAATTGGACATGACAACTGCCGGAGCCCTCGGAGAAGGCGAAGGCGAAGGCGAAGGAGCCTCGTAAAGATCAATGTTAGGGTTTGTCATCCCCATTTCTATATCCCTGTCAGTTTCTTCAGAATAAATTTAAACGAACAAAGATAATTAGATAAAGAAGTTCTCAAAAATCTCATTCTAGTTCTAAATTTTATTCTTGAAAACCTTATACGTATATATATATATATATATATATGGATTCATACATACGAAATATGAAAAAGGAGTACCTGCCGCCATGATCGGATTATAATAGAATGAATAGAAGATAATTCATTGCGTGGGAAAATATGTACGTGTGTTTGTGTGAGAATATAAATATATATATATATATATGTATATAAATTTACGATAGGGTTTTCGGGGACGAGGATTGTGGAAAATCGGGGAATTTTCCGGCGGAGAAAAAAATGGCGGTGGTGGTGGTTCTGATGCTAAGATTTTTATAAATTATGTAATGAGTTGATATTCCCGCCTGACCTGCCATTTTTTCTCTTTACGACCCCACCCGGTTGCGCCAGTTTTATTTTATTTGTTAGTATATCTAACACCTTAACGGTTCGTTGGAAGACCATTCTCCATCCGGGTAAAAATGTATTTTTGAGAAACTCAATCAAAATATGTTAAATTGTAGCCAAAAAACAAAAATAAATTATACAACTGACTTGACAAAATAGTTAGAAAATATTTTCTATTTAAAGAATTTAAATTTTTTAAGTAACGTTTAACATCCTATATGTGACGCCCCCAAAATTAGGTATACGTCACCCATCTTGGGTCGCCAGATACATGGTACATAATTCAAATACAACTTACTAATACAACTGTCGTGTACAATACGACAAAATATAAACTGCGAGTTTGAATACAAATATTATCTTCTAGAGAGTATTCATACTCAAAAGGAGTCCTCATTACATTTATTAACACACTATTACATAGAATAGTGAGGACTACTAACTAATACTATCATTCGAACCATCACTCCGTTCCCCGACTTGCCCCAGCTACGTTCTCATTTCCTGAAGAGAACAGTGAAATAAATGGTGAGCTCAACTAGCCCAGTAAGAAATATTATGACTAAGATAATGCAGAATAAATTATCATTAGCCTTCAACAATGTTAAACTGATAAAATATAATAGACATCAAGTTTAACTGCAGCGAAACAAGCAATCCATTAAAAGAGTCAAGTAGAAAATAAACTCTACTATCTTTTATGATTTAAAAAGTTTTTCAACACTGTGATCGCTGAGACTCAGCTTAATAAAATAATCCACATCATCGAATCACCCCTGCACTACGGCCAAGGATATTCGTATATTCATTAATGGTCATGATCATGCCAACAACTGTCTATCACTGCACTACGGCCAATGAGACTTTAACCGCATCATTTGTAACATTACGGTCATGATTACACCGAATAATCCCTGGTCATAATCATACCAAGTCCATCTATGCACTACAGGCCACAGATGACTTTCAACATTTTATAAACATAAGGATGATGACAATGATATAAGAATTCAATCAAACAAGTTCAAGAATTAATTTATCCAAGAATTAACAACGTCCAAATTGTCAACATGATACTACTTTGTGGAGTAAAATTCAAGAATACGTAGAAGAATATTTTCATGAAAAGATACTGGATGAAACGCAATTATCAAGGATATTCCACAAATTTCATGGAGTATAGAAGTCAAAACTTAACCAACTGAGTATAATAAAGAATGGAATAACAAAAGAAATCACCATGCATGCGATAGACCGCACAGACAGGTTATTCCAACAGAATAATAAATAATGGAACCAGGTCCGACGTAAACGCACAGACAGGATATTCCGACAGAATAATAAATAATGGAACCAGGTCCGGTGTAAAACACACAGACAGGATGTTCCAACAGAATAATAACAAGACGGAACCAGGTCCGGTGTAAAACACACAGACAGGATGTTCCAACAGAATAATAATAAAAACGAAATCAGGTCCGGTGTAAAACACACAGACAGGATGTTCCAACAGAATAATAATAAAAACAGAACCAGGTCCGGTGTAAAACACACAGATAGGATGTTCCAACAGAATAATAATAAAAACGGAACCAGGTCCGGTGTAAAACACACAGACATGATGTTCCAACAGAATAATAGAAGAATGTCACCAAGTATAGGGTAGATCCGCGTATACAAGTTATTCCAACAGAATAATAAGAAATGGAATAACAACAGTTCTCTTCATGAATAAGAAAGAATAATACCCCTTACCGTAAAAGAACTGAATATAGAAGTATTGAAGTAGCAGAATACTCTTCTTCTTTCTCTCTATAATTTCTCTCTATAGTTTCTCTCTCTAGAGTTCAGTGAATTCGTCAGAAAATAATGAAGGAATGAGCTTCTATTTATAGAAAAATGGAATGCATAGTAACTAATCCATGAACGGTCCAGATTGATTTACTTTAATCTGACGGTCCATATTTAAAGAAAAATCTTTTAAATAAAATATAATATATTCTATTTATAGAATAACTTTAATAAAGTATTCTGTTTTATATAAAAAGATGTTTCTGTTTTATTACGTTAATAATACGAATAAAACAAAACGTCATTATCACTTTCTATTTTATATAAAAAGATGTTCTGTTTTATTACGTTAATAACAAAACGTCATCATCGTTATAATAATTCATATTATTAATCGACAATAATAGAATCAAACTGAGCGACTTCTCACATAAATATCAATAATCAATACCGTATGCTACTATGCAACCACACGTATTACTGTACTTTTACTACCGAGTAGTTCAACAGTATCAACGGTAAAACTTCCGCCGTTATTTCAATAAAATATTTTTGTCGTTTTCTCAATCCAACAATAATTCTGTTGTGGGGTCCACCAATGATTGTACCGTCGTACAAATATTCCCCGCCTAATCGAATATTCTCCGTAAATAGTAACTCGTGAATAGTAACACGTGAATAGTAACTCGTGAATAGTAACACGTGAATAGTAACTCATGAATAGTAACTCGTGAATAGTAACTCGTGAATAGTAACTCATGAATAGTAACTCGTGAATAGTACTCTGATAAAAAGTGCCCCAAATATTCGAGTGAACAATATTAGAGTGAATAGTAACCGGGTATTTATGACAACTTATCTACTTTGAAAAATTTTCACATATCACCTTTAACTTTAACCTTTTATCAATTTAATCATTTACCAAAATAGAAAAATTGAATACTTTTATTTCATAAAATTCGGGGTCTCACAATCTCCCCTCCTTATGAAATTTCACCCTCGAAATTAGGGTACGTACCTGGTATGACGAAGAGGTGAGGATACCTTGAATACCTCTATCGTTGAAAACATTAAATTCATCTTTGCAATACGGCCAAAGATATTTATTAACAATTCATGTTTGTACTACATGCCAACTGTATAACCAACAATCAACAGTTAATCTTTGCACTACAAGTCAAAGATATACAACTATAAAATGAATAATACTGAGACTCAACTTAATAGTATCACGACCACGAATTATCCATGCACTACGTGCCAAAGATAATCGTGTTTTCAATTACGGTCATGATTATACCGAACAATCCCTAGTCATAATCATACCAAGTCCATCAATGCACTACGGCCAAAGATGACTTTTACAACATCCATGAATTAATATTTCATTGCTTAGACTCAGCTCAATAATTAATCCACATCATCGAATCATCCCTTTACTACAGGCCAAGGATATTCTTTAGTATCACGATCACGAATTATCCATGCACTACATGCCAAAGATAATCGTGTTTTCAATTACGGTCATGATTATACCGAACAATCCCTGGTCATAATCATACCAAGTCCATCAATGCACTACGGCCAAAGATGACTTTTACCACATCCATGAATTAATATTTCATTGCTGAGACTCAGCTCAATAATTAATCCACATCATCGAATCATCCCTGCACTACAGGCCAAGGATATTCTTTAGTATCACGACCACGAATTATCCATGCACTACGTGCCAAAGATAATCGTGTTTTCATCAACGGTCCTGATCATGCCATAAAACAATTCATCTTTGCACTACGGCCAAAGAGAATCCATAGCCATAATCATACCAAGAACTGTCCATCAATGCACTACGGGCCAATGAAGACTTTTTCCACATCATTTATAACATTACGGTTATGATTATACCGAATAATCCTTGGTCATAATCATACCAAGTCCATCTATGCACTACAGGCCACAGATGACTTTCAACACAATATAAGCATGAGGATCATGACAATGATATAAAGAATCAATAAAATGAGATAAAGGATAAATATTAAACATTTATAATATAATTTATCCAGGGTTCAAGAGTATCCCAATGTTATCAATCACTTAATAATCTCATAATCTAATATCATTAATATTATAACAATATTTTAATCATTTCTTAAACTTAAAAAAAAATTATTTCAATTGTTTATGCTTTACCATATAATGCATTTAATCATTCAAAAATTTCATACTCATAAAATATCATCACCAATGGTCAAATCCCTCATTAAAAAAATATGCATATACTCTATATAGGATTCCCTAGCCATAAAATCCTATTTTCCAATTTTGTTACTTCACATAACATATTTAACTCATTTACTCATAACAAGATCATTTTCATGAAAAATACCAAATCAGTTCCAAATATATTTCTTTTCTGGGATTTAGCATAATATAGTCCCATAATGAAAATATATTTTTCTCGGAATTTTTAAAATTCATTTACTATTTTTCAAAAAATAAATTTCTAATTAATTCCTTAAGAAATTAGCTAACTCACGGTTAACTCCAGAAATTCCCAAATCTTGGCAGCATCTTACACATGTTAACGTGAGCTTCCAGTTTAAATTTCATGGTCATCGGAGTTATAGAACTCCGGTTATAGCATTTTTCGTCGGAAAAAACTAAATATTGAAATGGTCATAACTTACTCATTTTAAGTCGGAATGAGCTCATTTTTGGACAAGAGGTTCTTTATACCATATACTTTTATGTCCAAAAAGGGTAGAATTTTTCTCACAAATTAAGTGGCCGAAAATGCCCTTTTAAATTTTCTTGCAGCAGCTTTTTGACACTTTTCAGTTTTTGGCTCCTTTACTAAAATCAGTCCACACGAAAATCTATAACACCTTTTCTAATTATTCTACTTGGATAACTTACAAAACTCATAGATCTAACTTTAGAACTTGACCATACTCAAAAATTCAAAATATAATAAGAGATATGATCAATTGAATTTCGTGTTACGTTTTTACCAAAATCTGATTTTTCAACCCTTTGTGATTTCTAAGAAACTTTCATGTTTTCTCATAATAACCAACATAACTCATCATAACACTTACTAATACCACATATACCCATGATTTTCATTAGTCCAATGCTTTTATTATGACTTTCATCATAATCCCGTAAACAGATCCTTTTAGTTGAAGAAATATTTGAGGGTTTTAGAAATGGGTTTTGTACTGGGGTAAATACAAAATTCGATTTCATGTTCTAGGGGTAGTTTAAGAAGTCTTCAAGAATACGTCAGAAAATTTATTAACAATAAGAATATCATTCAAAACTGTGACTCTCATCCAAGACTTGGATAGCACATGAAACGAAGGTTTCTCCTTACGGAGTTTCAACCGATAGGTCAAAGTCTAACTTCTCTATAGTCAAATTTAAACGTTGAACGCAAGCAAGAGAGATAAAAGAATGGGTAGAACCGATATCTAATAAGGTATAGACTTCGCAAGAATTTATAATTAACTAACCCGTGCTAACTTCGTTTGGTTTACTCGCTTTTTGATAAGTCATGAAAAACGCTCCTCCTAAAACCAGCGACTTTGTTTTGTCCGTATCCGCCTTTGGTGCCACCATCCCAGCTGGACTTAACTTTGGTGCACGACAAAATCGGGCTAAATGACCTTCTCTTCTTGCAATTTTCACTTCTATTATCTTTGCCAAGATTACCACCGAAGTGGTTACCATTCTTGGCATGATAATTTCCCCCACGATGGTTATCATTATTCCGATAGCCGTTGCCACCAGTATGAATATTATCGTGTTGTTGGTCGTTACCTTTTGCTTGAGCTGAATCAACACTCTCATGTGCTTCATTGCTTATCTCAGCATTTTCAGATGTCATTCTCAAACACTATCACAAAATAAAGGTTAATTAACATATCACATTTTATCCCTATACTCTGACCGACCAATTAAAAACTAAATAAACTTAGGTAGGTCATACTAGCGAAGGAATTCCCCGTCTCTCACCTCCTAGTTCTTATCTCACATCTCAGCCAGGGATTATATCCCTAAGCTCTGATACCAACTGTGACGCCCCCAAAATTAGGTATACGTCACCCATCTTGGGTCGCCAGATACATGGTACATAATTCAAATACAACTTACTAATACAACTGTCGTGTACAATACGACAAAACATAAACTGCGAGTTTGAATACAAATATTATCTTCTAGAGAGTATTCATACTCAAAAGGAGTCCTCATTACATTTATTAACACACTATTACATAGAATAGTGAGGACTACTAACTAATATTATCATTCGAACCATCACTCCGTTTCCCGACTTGCCCCAGCTACGTTCTCATTTCCTGAAGAGAACAGTGAAAGAAAGGGTGAGCTCAACTAGCCCAGTAAGAAATATTATGACTAAGATAATGCAGAATAAATTATCATTAGCCTTCAACAATGTTAAACTGATAAAATATAATAGACATCAAGTTTAACTGCAGCGAAACAAGCAATCCATTAAAAGAGTCAAGTAGAAAATAAACTCTACTATCTTTTATGATTTAAAAAGTTTTTCAACACTGTGATCGCTGAGACTCAGCTTAATAAAATAATCCACATCATCGCATCACCCCTGCACTACGGTCAAGGATATTCGTATATTCATTAATGGTCATGATCATGCCAACAACTGTCCATCACTGCACTACGGCCAATGAGACTTTAACCACATCATTTGTAACATTACGGTCATGATTACACCGAATAATCCCTGGTCATAATCATACCAAGTCCATCTATGCACTACAGGCCACAGATGACTTTCAACATTTTATAAACATGAGGATGATGACAATGATATAAGAATTCAATCAAACAAGTTCAAGAATTAATTTATCCAAGAATTAACAACGTCCAAATTGTCAACATGATACTGCTTTGTGGAGTAAAATTCAAGAATACGTAGAAGAATATTTTCATGAAAAGATACTGGATGAAACGCAATTATCAAGGATATTCCACAAATTTCATGGAGTATAGAAGTCAAAACTTAACCAACTGAGTATAATAAAGAATGAAATAACAAAAGAAATCACCATGCATGCAATAGACCGCACAGACAGGTTATTCCAACAGAATAATAAATAATGGAACCAGGTCCGACGTAAACGCACAGACAGGATATTCCGACAGAATAATAAATAATGGAACCAGGTCCGGTGTAAAACACACAGACAGGATGTTCCAACAGAATAATAACAAGACGGAACCAGGTCCGGTGTAAAACACACAGACAGGATGTTCCAACAGAATAATAATAAAAACGGAATCAGGTCCGGTGTAAAACACACAGACAGGATGTTCCAACAGAATAATAATAAAAACAGAACCAGGTCCGGTGTAAAACACACAGATAGGATGTTCCAACAGAATAATAATAAAAACGGAACCAGGTCCGGTGTAAAACACACAGACAGGATGTTCCAACAGAATAATAGAAGAATGCCACCAAGTATAGGGTAGATCCGCGTATACAGGTTATTCCAACAGAATAATAAGAAATGGAATAACAACAGTTCTCTTCATGAATAAGAAAGAATAATACCCCTTACCGTAAAAGAACTGAATATAGAAGTATTGAAGTAGCAGAATACTCTTCTTCTTTCTCTCTATAATTTCTCTCTATAGTTTCTCTCTCTAGAGTTCAGTGAATTCGTCAGAAAATAATGAAGGAATGAGCTTCTATTTATAGGAAAATGGAATGCATAGTAACTAATCCATGAACGGTCCAGATTGATTTACTTTAATCTGACGGTCCATATTTAAAGAAAAATCTTTTAAATAAAATATAATATATTCTATTTATAGAATAACTTTAATAAAGTATTCTGTTTTATATAAAAAGATGTTTCTGTTTTATTACGTTAATAATACGAATAAAACAAAACGTCATTATCACTTTCTATTTTATATAAAAAGATGTTCTGTTTTATTACGTTAATAACAAAACGTCATCATCGTTATAATAATTCATATTATTAATCGACAATAATAGAATCAAACTGAGCGACTTCTCACATAAATATCAATAATCAATACCGTATGCTACTATGCAACCACACGTATTACTGTACTTTTACTACCGAGTAGTTCAACAGTATCAACGGTAAAACTTCCGCCGTTATTTCAATAAAATATTTTTGTCGTTTTCTCAATCCAACAATAATTCTGTTGTGGGGTCCACAAATGATTGTACCGTCGTACAAATATTCCCCGCCTAATCGAATATTCTCCGTAAATAGTAACGCGTGAATAGTAACACGTGAATAGTAACTCGTGAATAGTAACACGTGAATAGTAACTCATGAATAGTAACTCGTGAATAGTAACTCGTAAATAGTACTCTGACAAAAAGTGCCCCAAATATTCGAGTGAACAATATTAGAGTAAATAGTAACCGGGTATTTATGACAACTTATCTACTTTGAAAATTTTTTACATATCACCTTTAACTTTAACCTTTTATCAATTTAACCATTTACCAAAATAGAAAAATTGAATACTTTTATTTCATAAAATTCGGGGTCTCACACTATAACACTAACCCCTAAAAATATTAATTTTTACATTACTTTTTTAATATTTTCACACGTAAGATAAGATCCACATATTAGTTAATGTGTCGAATTTTAAATCGCAAAATGGATTATGAAAATAAAATTATTTGTCTAATGCAACAATATAAAAACTTGCTCCCTCCATCCCTAAATAACTGACGTTTTGGAGATTTTCAGACTTATTAATAAAGTCATTTATTACTCCAATTTTATCATTAAGATTGATATGTATTACCACAATTACCCTTGCATTAATTAAAAAAAGATATACTCCATATAGTTGTCTAGATAAATAAAATACTCCATATAGTTGAGGGCAATAGAAAAAAAATTATAATTAATACTTCCTAAAAATTTGATAACGTCAAATATATTGGAAAATTTTAAATTCCCTATAACGTCAATTATATAAAGACGGAGAAAGTAATAATTATAATGTTAATTCACATTATATCATAGTAAAAGGCTGTCAAATAAAGCACTTCACATACGAATTTAAAATAAAAGGCATTTAAATATTGTAAATGCCTCACACTATTTAAACAATACTTACAAGCATATAATTTAATTTTTCATTTTATGTGAAATTCAATATAAATAGTTAACCTTTGCTATTTGACTTTCCCAAAAACATTACTGTCGGTCGGTTTATCTTCTTGGAGTGGAGTACAATGGGGTCGGTTTCAATTTGTTCTTAATGATCTAAAAATCTATTAAGGACAGACTTCATTGGTTCAATAAAGATTGGTTTATCTGTTTCATCTTGTTGAAATTACTACTGGTTGCGTTAAACTTGTTCAGTAATAACTATAAATGGGGAACCACCACGGCCGTTCCTCAGCAGGACACCGCAAGAACCATTATATCGTCCCCAGCAGCTCATTTCCCGACCAAACGGCAACAGCTCCAGTCTATAATTACGGACAGTCTGATCGGGGTGTACAAATCCCAAACCCCAATATGACCTTGGCTCTGCCTTACGCTCATGTTGATTCTACTTTGCGAGCTCTCGCCGGCCAAGCCGAGGGCTTTGGCCGCTGTGCCATGGGTGGTCTTCACGGTCCACTTTATCACGTCACCACACTAGCAGGTAACCCTCTTTCCTTTTCTGTCTCCCTCTCTCATAAACATACATATTTTGATTTGTGTAGGTTAATGAGCAATTTATAACTGTTGTTTAAATTGGTTAATTTTATGAACGTGGAATAATTGAGCTGCAGTGTTTAATAAAATTCCACTTTTTGGTACTTGTAACCGTGAATTATGTGCTGCTATTGTTCTAAATGTTGTATAAAATGGTTATTTTGATTCGATCATTAATAGTGTTTTTTGAAGGAAAGATTCAACTAGTTTTCTGAAAATATTGGAAAGGCTGATAGAGACCGAGACCGATTAAAAATAAAATTGTGGTTTTGATGTTTTTGAAAGTAAGATTGATGCATAGAATGAGTTCAATCACCATTGTTGTATGCCATGTCCCCACCAGTGACAACTTCA
Organism: Panax notoginseng; assembly: GCA_016801055.1. NCBI lineage: Eukaryota > Viridiplantae > Streptophyta > Magnoliopsida > Apiales > Araliaceae > Panax > Panax notoginseng. Next base: position 170,631,485 of record CM029021.1, read on the forward strand.
GTAATTCCATGGACATTCTTGGATTCACGGACAAAAATAGGGATATGTAGTACGGATACGTAATGTGTCCATCTTCAGTTTCAGGGGGTTGATGGATATCAGCTGATGAAGATTTAGTTATGTCACATTCAATAAGTTTGTCAAATTTTTCATTATTAACATCTTAATATTGGACTATTATTGATGTTCTACTCTCCACTAAATTCAGAAACTCACTATAATGCGTGTAACAATAAAAAATAGGTATGCCGCTTGAGATCTTTTTACTAATGTTGTTAGAATGAAGGTTTCCCCATTTTGGTATACTAAAGTAGCTAAACATCTGATAAGCCTGAAGCTAATATGTATTCTTTCAGATGATGGGCCTGGATCACTTCGTGATGGATGCCGCAAAAAAGATCCTCTATGGATTGTCTTCGAGGTTTCGGGCATCGTTGAGCTCTCCTCTTACTTGAACGTGTCATCATATAAGACTATTGATGGGCGTGGCCAAAGGATTAAACTCACAGGGAAGGGCTTGAGGCTGAAGGAATGTGAGCATGTAATTATATGCAACCTTGAGTTTGAAGGGGGTAGAGGACATGATGTGGATGGCATTCAAATTAAACCTAATTCAAAGCATATATGGATTGACCGTTGTAGCCTTCGTGATTATGATGATGGACTGATTGATATCACACGAGCGAGCACAGACATTACCATTTCACGGTGAGCTGATACTTCATTAGGAAGTTAATGTTACTTAAGTCATTGTATATACTTAATTAGCCTTCTATATTTTGCATTCAGATGTCACTTCTCTCAGCATGACAAGACAATTCTCATTGGATCAGACGCTTCTCACACTGGAGACAGATGTATTCGCATTACCATTCACCACTGTTTTTTTGATGGGACACGACAGCGACATCCTCGTGTTAGGTTTGGGAAAGTACATCTGTACAATAATTACACAAGAAACTGGGGCATCTATGCTGTCTGTGCTAGTGTAGAATCACAGGTTGCACTGCTTTCAGCATCTCTACCATCTTTGTATTTTCTTCCTCTCTTTTTTTTTCAGGTTCCTTTTTCCAAATAATTTGGTCTTTCATACGGTAAGTTTCACTTATAAATATTTGTGCTTCAGATATACTCGCAATGCAATATATACGAAGCAGGACAGAAGAAGGTGGCATTTAAATATCTTACAGAGAAGGTATTCTATGTACCTACACATTCCATCACATTCAGTTCTGAACTATGTGATCACATCAATAGTTTACTTCTAATAGCTTTTGGTGTATAATACTGATACATGGACAAAAGGCTGAAGTTTCTTTAGGTTGTTTATTATCCAATCGGCTCGAGTGATATATTTGCATTCCATTATTATCAGCAGTTTATGTTGATAACTGCAATCTTGTGGTTTTTGGACGTCTTGCATAAGAGTGTTCATATTCAGACTGAAAACAAGAAGAGTTATTTCACTTGGGAAATACTATCACATATTTGGATATTTTCTGATAATTAATGAGAAGTTTCAAAAAGATTTAGTATGAAAATTATAAAAAAAATGAGGCTTCCAATTCGTTAAAGACTAAAGAGTAAGCTAGTTCAGAATGAACAAAAAATATCAAACGATGCTGCACACATGGTGCAGGTCAAGGAATTTGTGCAATCACATATTCTACGATTTTATATGTAGTTGCAAAAAAGAACTCCTTTTAGTGGCTTAAGGGATGAAGGATCTGACAATAAGTCCAGTGGTTGAGGAGGTTTGCTAGAAAGTATAGTTCTAGGAGGAAGTAAGTATTGACAAGTATATGCTTATAACATACTACTAACTCTCTATCAGACGCCAAATTATTAGAGGGTTAAGAGTTTGGTAAGAAAATTAGAGTCCCTTTCAAGAAGCATGTCAGATTCATGCTGCGAGAGAGTTAAAGTGAGATTGTAGTTTAATTCTGGCGTATGGATAGCATGGATGTCTTCCTGGATTTGTTCAAGAAGCATTAGCAAAGTAGGTCACAGTGGCAGACTGTTATTCTCTAAAGGGCTGGTGTGGAAGGCCTGCTCTTTAGGAGCGAAGTGAGGGGAATTGAAGCACAGGCTTCCTTTTTCCATATGCAAGGGATGAGCTTGAGTTGGCAACGTTTCTTGGTCAGCTTCTTGTAGGGAAAAACTTGGAGAACTCCACCCTCCCCCAACACCACCCCCCCCCCACCCAAAAAAAAAAAATCAAGGTGGTTTTTGGTACTTGAGAGGGAGCTCTTACAGTGTGGTTTGTAATATTTATTATTTCCCCAAGGAGGGAATTTTATGAGATGAATACTGCCTGGAAGGTGGTCTTATTGCTTGGTCAGCATATCCTTGGGAAAATAGTAATTTCTTATGTGAAAATTCACTTTTTCTTCTTAAATTTTCCTCGTGTTATATACAGATGTGTTAACATATTATAAAAGTTGGTCATAGATTCAACCCTCTTATTTTGATGATATATTTTAATCACTGTGTTTGTACTATTCGGCAAAATTCTAAGAAAGATGGACTTATCAAATCACTATGTCAACTACTGCGTTAGTATCCAAAGTGACACTATGAAAATCTTCTAGGTTGTCAGTTTGGTGCTTTGTTTAACTATGCAGTTTAAGGTCTTTAACCATTACACCTCAACTTCTTTGACTAAGCTGCTAATCTAGTGCATGACAACTTTTTACTGGTTGTGTATATGTTTGGGATGGGCCCCGTCTCTTATCACACATTTGATTGCTGCTTGTTCTGTAGGCCGGTGATAAAGAAGAGGCAACTACCGGCTGCATTAATTCTGTAGGAGACCTATTCATTACCGGAACTCAAGCAGGCCTATTGACCACAGCGAGTGAGAGTAGCACATTTCATCCTAGTGAATTCTACCCTACGTGGACAGTGGAAGCTCCAACCGACGCTCTTAAACATGTTCTCCAGCACTGTACTGGATGGCAATCTGTCCCACGACCAGCTGATGAGACAATAGCTGCTTAGCAACCGTAATAAATACGATATATTCTGTAATAAATACAATATATAATCGAGGATGCTCTGTTGAGAGCATACCAAATCTTATTATAATGGGGGTGTTGATTGTGGTAAATTTTTGGTATAAGATTTTATAGTACTATAAAATTACTTACTAGAAATGCATGAAACACTCGTTTGTCCTATTTTGCGGAACGGCAAAATCATACTACTAGGATTAGGATTTAATAGTAGGTTAATGGACAGGACATACCTGGCGCCGGGCCTAGTCTAGTAAACAAACAGCCTGGAACAGATCCTTTAATTTAACTTTAAAAAGAAAATTCCAGTATCCATACATGTTGGATTGGATTTAAAAGTCAGCCTGGGAGCATGCGTGCGTGGTTATTGATAAACAAAGTCAAATTAGACTTTGATAACTACTATGGCAACACCTGTCACCAAACCCACCAAAAGGGTAGGGAAGCTGCTGAACCATGATGAGTTGGATGGATAGACAGACACCTTGTGATCTTTTCTTTCAAGTCCGATTATATACGGCATCTTTTTGGAGCATGGACGAATTCACAAATTTTTTTTTGTTGAAATTAAATGAAAAAAAATTGAACGAATCATAATATTAACTAGCTAATTATAATAATATTTACAAATTATAAAAAAGAATTTTAAATAAAAAATATTTAGATACAATTTAAAAACTTATTTTAAGTTACTTGTCATAGTTCAATTTGAATGATTTCACAAATATTCAAAGCCTAAAATTAAATTTGTTTTCTATGTTTAAACAAAAACATCAATTATTTTTAAAGCATAAACTAGTTTTGTACTTCTAAGATTTCACCGAGCTTTAAAACTAAGAAGACTTTTGTACTTGTATTTAGAATTGGTTTATAAAATTTATTTTGCCCCTTTTAAGTTTAACAGTTTCATTAATATGTCCCTTTAAAATTATTAATTTATATATTTATCCTGACTGTGTACTGATAAAATAAAAATTCCAACAGCTGCCCATGTTGAAAAGTTATGAATATATTTATTTAAAAAATAAGTTGTTTGTTTAACCGTGACGACCACCAGGACTTGCATGGCTTAAAATTATGGACGGTATGCACGTAATTTTGTACAACAGAAACTGAAATAAAAGCTCAATCTAATAATGATATGATGGACATTAGTAACGTTGATTATGTAAAGAACTCGAGCCGAGCCGAGCCGAGCCGAAGCGTGTTGTAATATGTTGACCAGCAGAGACAATCAGACAGACAAATGGTAAGTTTCCTCCTTGTGTTGTTTGCTTATTCACCGGGAGGGCAGGAGATGAGAGGAGACTACTTTCTTCCAGAAGTGCAAAATGCCACAACTTGGATGGCTACTTTGTTTTGCATTTCTCTAGAGATTGTCAAATGAATAACTAATCATACAGTGAAATAGTCAACTCAACCTACGACCTCCCTCCCTCCCTCCCTCCCTCCTTAATTCCATGCCAATATTTTATTTTTCCTTTTCCTATGCTGGTATGCTACATTCACGTTTATTTATTTATTTCTAATTATCCATGCATATGTTTTTTCTACGGACTCTTATCTCATTGTCAATCAAATCTATACAATAATTATAAATTTAAATTCCATCGTTTGTTACAAAATTAGATATATATTTCTAGAACCATACTTTTTAATATATTTTTTTCTCTTCCATTAAATATATCTCTTACTTTTGTTAGGAACATGAAGATTTTTATAATCCTTAGACAATACATGTTAGAAATTCAGTTTAATAATTATTTATCTTTAATTTTAATATGAAAACAAAATCTCTCTCATATTAAAATAACAGAGTATAAATTAACATCCACTTAAAATGTTGGGACTAATTAAAATCTCACAGGATCACATCAACTCAACATCACCTTCCAAATTGTAATATGTTGGAGTTTATTCCCCTCCCACATCTAATTTGATTCTAGTAACTACTTAAAAGATTGAGAGATCTAAGGTTTAATATATATATATAGAAATGATCAAGAGTAGAACTCTTAAGTAGTAGAACTACCTTAAATAATAAAATTGTATCAAAACGACGTAGTTTTGATAAGACGCGGTGGTATTTTTGTAAATACCATGCCACCGCATATTTACAAAAATGCCACCGCGTCTTATTAAAACTACGTCGTTTTGATACAATTCTATTATTTAAGGGAGTTCTATTACTTAAGAGTTCTGCTCTTGATCCTCTCCCTATATATATATATATATATATATATATATATATATATATATATATATATAGTCACCTTCTTCAACGGATTAGTTCGTCAACGAATTGGCTATAGCCACTGAACTTTATCATCGAATTAGTTATAGCGACGGTTTAATCCGTCGCTATAGTATAAAAAGTCAACACTATAGTTATGACGACGATTTATACCGTCGTTATAATTCAAAAAATCAATTTTTCTATTTGTTATTTTTTCTAATTTGTTAGAGAAATTTTATTTATATATAACATGTAATATTATTCCCCTCCCACATCTAATATGTTGCTTGCTAAAGTTATTTTGTTCACTAATCGGGCCTTATAGAAACTTACACCCATTAAATATGTCACATCTGACATTTACTTTAATTTTTACTGCCTCTATTTTATAATAATTTGATTTATTTAATTACTTAACTACTACCTAATCCAATTATCTTGTCTATGCAACTCTATATACCTTTTTCCTCCACGAGTCGTGATTACACCAAGTGCAACCTACACCAAGTGCTCCCTCTGTAGGAAACACCAAACAATCCTGTAGGCATTAGATTAGAGCTAGCTAGTAACAGTAACTATGTTTCAACTGGGTTGGTCTGTATTAAATTTGTTTTTTAGATAAATTGTGTTATAATTATAATATACAATCGTAATGCCTATATATATATATTTGAGATCCAAATTCATCTGCTAAATATAACAGTATTATTATCTTTCTTTTACTATAACTAGAATAGGTTCTTTTTAGTTAATTTGTAAAATTTTAAATTACATTAACTTATATTTGATCGCAATAAATGCCATAATTAATATTATAAACTACTTGAAAAGTATTATTAAGTTAAAAAATTATTATTTTTAAATTTAAAATAAATTTACATGATAACTTATTTATTTTAAAATTTTACAAATTAACTATGATCGATCAAAGTCAAATACTATTTTTTTTCTGTGTGGAATAAATGGAGTATATTTGAGCAAACCTAATATATATATATATATATATATATATATATATATATATATATATATATATATATATAGAGTCCGGATCCAGTCCGGGATCCCGGACTCTATAAAATCCGGACCTTTTTTTTTTTTTTTTTGCTTTTTTTTTTGAAACAACTAAAAAAAAAAAAAATTTATGGAATTGAAATTTTTTCATAATACAGTGTTTTGGGTGTGATTTGGGTACGTATAACAAAACATGGTGGTACTGTCTGTGCAGACTGTACCACCACTTTTTGGTATAGGTATTCAAAACACGTCCAAAACATTGTATTATGGAAAAATTTCAGTTCCATAAAATATTAAATATTTTTTTTAAGTTATTTAAAAAAAAAGCAAAAAAAAAAAAAAAAGGTCCGAATTTTAAGAAAATTCGGACTCCCGGACAGGATCCATGTTGTATATATATATATATATATATATATATATATATATATATATATATATATATAAATGTGGATGGCGGGTGGCGGGGAATATGGAGGTGCACATATATGTAAATTTCAAAGTTATACAGACTACGTACGATAATAAAGTGAATTTACACTACTATCGTAGAGTAGTCACTGCACAATTTGAGGATTCACTCACTCTCGACGGTAGAAGAGTGACTGCTCTGCGATCGTGAATTGAATATTCTACAATAGTAGAGCGGTAGAGTGAATTCACTCTACTATCGTAGTCTGTGTAACTTTAAAATTTATAAAGTTGTGCACTTCCATTTTTAACCATATATATATATATATATATATATATATATATATATATATATATATATATATATATATATATGGGGATCGATCCATAACAAACGTTGTCAATTTAAAGTTATATTCGATGATCTAACGTTTTAATAGAAGTCACGTCCGCAGTTTAATTTTCAATATTTCGTAGTTTAATATTGCGAACGAGACAAATGTCTAAAATATCTCTCTATGTACTAAAAAAAAACTTTGACATTTACAATATTAAACTGCGGAGACTGTAAAATTTTTTCTGGCTTTTGGGCTGCGTAGTTTAATATTGTTTCCTTCTTTTTTATGGGACAAAGTTCTCAAACGGACACTTATTTTATTGAGTTGCCTATATTGATAATAAGGTATTGCCTTTATGTTGTCCTATTGTATTCATTTTCAGACTATCCAATTTATTTGGGATAAAAAGGCATTCTCTTGGGAATTGGGATAAAAAGCCACCCTAATTGTTGCTTCAAGTTTCTCATAATCTAATTGTTGGTTCGGCTGTCTCCGTGGCACTCCGTTGGGCTCCGAGCAAGAGCCTTCAGCCTTGGGCAAATCCCGGGCCCGATCGTACATAATTTCAAACCAAGCCATGTCCTGAGCCTGCAACAAAGCTCGTTACCCGGACTTTCTGTGTCAACACGTTCCTCGACTTCTCCGGCTCCAAATCCGTCTCTGTCGCCGATCTCGTCCACAATAATACTCAGAATAATGGAAGACAAATAGCATTAATTAGAATAATGGAAGACTAATAACATTAAATAGAATAATGAAAGACTAATAACTAAGTTTTCATTCAAGATGATAGATAATTTGACATAGAACTAGCTGCTCAAATATCTTAATTATCCTCTCAAATTGATATACAATTACTATTCTTTCTTTCAACAATAAACAAACATTTGTTCATCAACGCAGCCGCCGGGAGTTTGACGGTGACGGAGCAGTAGACAAAGAACTCCCGAAAAACAGATCCGATAATTGATGCCCAACTTCATCAGGGGCAAATTTGACCACATTTGCAAAATTTCTCTCTCTTTCCATCGCAAGGCAATACGTATTGTACAACTCTCGATAGACCGGCATTATCTTTCCCGCAATTGACAATTTAATTTCGTCTCGGAGCTTACTATCTGGTACGACGCACACGGACTGCTTACGGTACGCCTGCTCAAACAACGTACTGAATTTCTTCAAACAGTCCTTCACTTCCTCTGGTGACCTCGCCGCCGTTGAATCGGCTGGCAAAGATTTTATGACGTGGTCCCATCCAATCCTTTCATAATTAGCCACGAATTGGTTGACTTTGACTTCCTGCTTCGAAATCCAATCGTCGCCCAGAAGATATTTGAGGTTTGATGTAATGACCCTTGCGACGATGTATTGCAGATTATTGGCCAAGTAGAGGTAAGAGAAAGAAACGTCTTTATAGTGCCGTGCCTTGACGTCGAGTTTGCGCTGGAGAACGAGGATGAGCCACGCAAACCGGAGTGATGTTGACGGTGCCGGAGACTCGTCGGAGTCTGATACGTCAATATAGGATTCTGGTAAGGAAGATTTAGGCGGAGGTGGATAGTCCGCGAGGATGTCGGCTAGGACGTTGCTGTAATCGGCAAGAAGAGAGAGGTAATTCATCACGTCAATGGTCATATGATGAATGCCGGCTCCGGCGATTGGCGACTTTGATTTGGCCTTCTGAATCGACGACTCGAACTCGGTTATCTCTGTTTTGATCGAGTCGGCGATTTTGATCAGCGTGTTGAGGGCTTGCGATCGGACAGCGGAGATTGATTCGAACGAGAAGATCGACTCAATCCCCGGCCAGTTACTGGCGATGGAAGTGTACATGTCGAGTAGACGGAATACCTTTTCCAGCGATTTTTTACTGCTTCTGACGACAAGTTCCGGGAATCCGAAAAGAACCAAAGCGCCTTCTTTTGAGATATCGGTAAAACATGACTCTCTGATCGGTTCCGAGGAGGCAAAGACCTGATCGCAGAGGATTCTCTCTCCGTTGAACAGCGTATCCATGGCGACCTTCATAGCGTTCAACCAATTCTGTATTCTGATCTCCAAAACCTCCCAATCCATCTTATGAATCTTACTAGAAATCATTTTGTCAACTCCAAGCCGATATATAGCTTCATCGATTATCGATTTACGCATAGGCTTGTATATTGTGACACATTCTTTTCCATAACCGGATGAAATCATACAATCCGCTATCAATTTCAAATCAGTCATAGCAATTCTCGAGACAAGCTCCACTTCAGAAATGGAGTCGCCGGCGATTCGAATTTCATCTTCTCCGTCATCGATGTCAAAATCTGACATAGTAGATGCACTACGTGAGGTGAGTGAGGATCGAGCAGAGATAGATTCAGGGTCCAGATGAGCTCGATTGGTTGACAAAATCTGGTAAAACTCCTTCTGGAGTCTCTTCATTGCGATTTGCATTAGTTTTTGAGCACGAACGAGCTTATTATTCTTGTAGCTGGAGTTTTCAGCGACATACATGTGCATGGATTTGTGCACATTGTTTACCCATTTGATAAAATCTTTTGCTTCTCTGCGATTCTCGTAGAAGAGAGAAGTGACACTAGCAAAAGTTGAAGAGTCCGGATCCCACTTCATGATAATTGGTTCGGCAAATTCGAGCGTCCGTTCCAGAACGGAGTCGGAAAAGCTAGGTCGAGATGGTGATTCAGGGAAGGGGGAAGGTGAAGGTGAGGAAGATCTCTTCGAGGAGAAGAGCAAACTTCGCATTCCTTTTCTCGGCATGGCTGATGAATTTGATGCGTTCTAAACGGAGGTACTAGTTTTTACTTGGCTTTTTGGCTTCTGTGTGTATTTTGTCGGTGCTTTGAATAAGCTTTTTTTGGATTTTGGGAGTGAGAGAGGGGATATATATAGAGAGAGAGAGAGATGGCGCAGGTGGGTGCGTAAGGTTTTTGGACGTTTTGAATTTGGTTAGTTGACTCCAACGCGTTAATTTGAGGCCCTGAGTTTCGTGAACCACTAAACTAAAACAAATCAAATACTAGTAAATGATTGTTTAGCTGGAAAAAGGTCTTGCTGTGCTGAGCTACTTTCTTGGAAAATCATTTTAAGCTGTTACTATTCACTTTCTATTTTGGTGTGCAATACATACCATACCCGTAACAGTAAATGGTTAACATGAAATTTATTTTTAAGTAGGTTGATAAATAGAGCACTGACAAAATAATTTTATGAATGTCAATATTTTATTGGTCAATTGATCAACTTATTAAAAACTAAATTTCATAGTAACCGGATCCTCCATGACCATAGTTTGAAGCATAAGTATTAACAATATTGAAAATATATTTTTAATAAACACATCAATCAATTACTCCATCTATTTAGTATTTATATTAATTTACCTATTACATCATTTTGTTCACTGCATATTACATGATTGTGTTTATTCATAACAATAATAGATATATTTTTCCCGACCCTCTTTTGGGCTGAAGGCTTGAGTCGGGTCATAGGAGGACGGACTCGTATGTTCAGAGATATAAGATCGGGGTCGGTTACCCGATCCCAGTAGGCTGGGGCCCGTGGTCATCGTAAGGTTTGAGTTCGGGCCTATTGGATTTGGCTATTGGTTTGGGCCTGAGCGTATGAGCAGTTCACATGCAGAGTTTGGTGCGACAATGAGTTTACGTGATTAAGGGTGTCAACCCTAATCCTACGTCAACAAGGTAACTCTGGATGTAATGGTGGATAGGGATTCCACTTGCACTTCTCAAGGAGATTGTGTTGGACCCAAATATGGTAGCTAACATATTTAGGAGTCCTACTCTAATCCAAAGAAGAGGATACCAAGGTGATGGGAGCTCTATAAATACAAGGCCAAGGTTACAATTGACGTGTAAGATCTACTTTGAGCACTAAACATATAAACCTCCATTGTTAAACCTTGTGAACGGCCTGTGCTTATTCTCACACCGGAGCTATCCCCCGGCGGTACGGCCGTCAAGCTTCTGTGTGATCTGTTATTGTGCAGGATTCAGCGCGTGGATTTTGTGATTGGACGCGCAGACGAAACTTGGCGTTAACATTGGCGCTAGAAGGAGGGCTGCTTCTTTGCAACCACAAATACTTTTCTTCGGCAGCAATCATGACGAGTAGAGATAATATCGCTGTCTCGGAAAGGGCCAAGACCCAGCAGTCCCACCAAACAACTCAGGCGAGGGGGTCAGTGAAGGACCGACTGGGGTCTAAAGTACAGGAGGTAGAAGAGTTACCGGTCCATGATCTTCGGCGGAAGCTCTTCCCCGAGAGTCAACACACGCCTCATCAGGCGAGTCAGGCCGACGAGAGGTACTCTCAAGCCCTCGTGAGGCAAGACCGGGGAGCAGGAAGCCGAGACCAACGAGAGTTTCTCTTGCAGAAGAGACTGGACCAGAATAAAGACGCCATGTTGGCGCTCCAGCTACAACAATTGGAGTTGGAGAGACAGATGGCCAACATGGTCGGGTATCAAGAAGTGAGTTCCAGAAGGCGTAGGAATCGAAGCCGGTCCCGATCGCCTCGGCGGGGAGAGGCAAGAAGAGAACAGAGCAGGCACCGGAGTCGCTCTAGAGATGGAAAGAGCAGAAGGAGGAGTCCTTCGGCCGGGCGCCGATCAGAACACCGAGGCAGGACGGGGCAGATAGAAAGGGAAGCGTCTCCTGATTATGGGAGGGACAAACCTCGATCGTCCCCTCATAAGGAAGGATCCGACCCCCTTACCCGGAGAGTGTCTGAATTAGAAAGGTTGCTAGGGACAAAAAACTCGACGGGGACATCTTCGGCAGGTTTAGGATCTCCCTTTTCGCCCGAAATCAACCGGGTGATAGCCGATCCAAAGAAGAAGATGCCCCCGATGGAGACATATGACGGATTGGGAGATCCCTACGACCATTCGGATGGATATGATCGCCTGATGTCGTACTATGGGCATTCGGATGCAGCCAAATGCCACATGTTCGCTACAACACTTAAGAAGAGTGCCAGGGAGTGGTTGGGGACCCTGGCACCAGGATCAATCGGGTCATGGAACGATCTTCGTGAAAAATTCCATGCTCGGTTCGGCAGCAACCGAAGACGAGGGAAGATCACGGCGTCCCTCATGCAGGTACGGCAGAAATCAGACGAGACCCTAAGTCAGTTCGTCAAACGATTTAGAGAGGCAGTGGGATCTGTAGCGGAGCTGAATTCCCCACAAGCACTGGGATTTTTTACGACCGGCTTAGACATCGGGAGATCTAAGAAGCTGGTAAAGGATTTGGTGATTAACCCTCTGGCAGACTTGACCGAGGCCTTTCATCGGGCAGAAGGGTTCATCGCTATAGAGGAAGCTTTGGGAAATTTCAAACCACACCAACAACCTTACGAGAAAGCGAAAGATCGGGAAAAACCGACCTACCAACGTTCGGACAATAATCAGTGGAAATCAGACCGAACGGAAAAGAAAAACTTCAATGGGGGAGGTTCAGGTAGCAACCGGCCTCCACTACCCAACCGTAACGTCGGCAAGGTCTATACTCCCCTCACCGCGGATCGGTCGAAAATCCTGCAGGAAATGAAAAACCAACCATTCTACGAGCCATGCCCCAGGCGAACTAAGCCCGGAAAGCGTGGTCGGGATAAGTATTGTGAATACCATCAGAGTACCGGACACTCGACCGAAGCATGCGTTAATCTGATGGATATGATCGAGAAAAATGTCCAAAACGGACAACTGTTACAATACGTGGCAGGCCGGGGAAATGCCGAGGTGCCCAGAGAGGAGACCGCAGATCAGATCCCGGATACCCAGACGCCGCAGAACCCCCCAGCCCGAGGTGTAGTTGATGTCATTTCGGGGGGTTCCGTTAGACGGGTATCGGGAAGAAAAAGAAGTGGGACTCTGGAAGCAGTGCTATCTGTTTCGGGGTCAACCCCTAGAAAGGATCGGGCATATCCGGGAACGTCTATCTCATTTACGGACGAAGATTACCCGACAGATCTCATTGAGCCCCACGATGGTGCTTTGGTAATAACGGCTCAGGTCGGGATAGTGGATATGAAAAGAATGATGATAGATAACGGGTCTTCGGTCGACATCCTGTATTCCCACGCCTATCAGAGGTTAGACCTGCAAGGAAAGAAGATGGATTTGGGAGGGGAGGGCCCCTTGTACGGATTTAGTGGAGATCCGGTGCTTGTGTTGGGCACCATCGAGATGCCAGTCAAATTTGGTACGGCACCTAATCAAGTCGAAATAGTGGTGAAATTTTTTGTCGTCCAAATAGACTCGGCATACAACGCGATCCTCGGAAGGCCTACCTTGGCAGCCCTGCAAGCAGTAACATCGATACCCCATTTTAAAATCAAGTTTCCAACACCGAACGGGATCGGGGAGGTGAAAGGTGACCTAGATATAGCCCGAAGGTGTTACCGAAACAGCTTGATTTCTTCAGGGGTCGGGGTCTGCAAACAAAAACAGACAATGGCCATTGAGATCGAACCATTCACGGAGGGAAGCACAGAGCCACTTGCTCTTCCGGCCGAAGAAACTGATGATGTAGAATTGGTACCTGGGCAGGAAGACAAAATAATTAAGATCGGGTCGGGGTTATCAGAACCCTTCCGGACCGGGCTGATAGAATTACTCCGAGTCTATGCCGATATCTTTGCATGGGAACCCAGCGACATGCCGGGGGTAAGTGAATCAGTGGCTCTACACCGGCTGCACGTGGACCCGGACAAGAAACCGGTCATACAGAAGCGGAGGATTTTCGCCCCAGAAAGGCAAAAAATCATCGACGAAGAGATCGCCAAGCTCCTGGAGGCCGAATTCATCTTCGAGATTGATTACCCGGAGTGGTTGGCCAACGTGGTATTGGTCCAGAAGCAAAATGGGAAATGGAGGTTGTATATTGATTACACGGATCTAAACAGGGCGTGTCCGAAGGATTTCTACCCTTTGCCCAACATAGATCAACTGATCGACGCCACGTCGGGATACGGTATGTTGAGTTTTATGGATGCATTCTCTGGATACCACCAGATTTCGATGAACAAGGAAGACATCCCGAAGACAAGTTTTATCACACATCGGGCGATATACACATACAGGAAAATGACCTTCGGGCTATTAAATGCCGGGGCAACTTATCAACGAATGATGAACCTGGTGTTCACGAAACAATTGGGGAGGAGCATGGAGGTCTACGTAGACGACATGATCGTTAAAAGCATGTCAGTCCGTGAACATCTTGAAGATCTGGAGGACTGTTTCGAGACGGTCCGAAAACGCAAGCTAAGGCTAAACCCGACCAAATGCACTTTTGGACTGGGATCGGGTAAATTTCTAGGATATTTGGTCAGCAAAAGGGGAATCGAAGCAAACCCAGAGAAAATCCAGGCAGTCCTGGATATGAAATCACCAAAGTCATACAAGGATGTGCAGAGACTAACGGGTCGGATAGCGGCCCTACGAAGGTTCGTCTCTAAATCAGCTGAGAGGTGCCTTCCATTTTTTGACACCTTGAAAGGACCCAAGAACGAGAAAAGCTTCCAGTGGACCTCAGAATGCGAGGACGCGTTCCAAGGGATCAAACGATATCTTTCTTCGGCACCTCTGCTGATGAAACCAATCCCTTCAGAACCCCTATATCTTTATCTGGCGGCGAGTTCGATGGCAGTGGGAGCAGCATTGGTTCGAGACAAAGGGGGAAATCAGTTCCCCGTGTACTACGTTAGCCACGTACTTCGGGACGCAGAACTCCGATACCCGAACCTGGAAAAATTCGCCTATGCCTTAATCGTTGCAAGCAGAAAACTTCGGCATTATTTCCAGGGTCGGGTGGTGGTGGTATACACCGATCAGCCGTTGAAGAAAATTCTACACCGACCTGAGGTTTCTGGAAGACTGGCGGCATGGGCAATGGAGCTAACACAGTTCGCGATAGAGTATCATCCCCGAACGGCAATCAAAGGGCAGGCGCTAGCAGACTTCGTCGTGGAATGTTCGTTTTCGGAGCCAGATGTGGGATCGGTGGCCGAAACACAACCCATAAAGACTTCATGGACACTATATGTCGATGGCTCGTCAACGTCAGACATCAGTGGTGCAGGGGTCATACTGACGAGCCCCGAAGGATTCAAGGTCCAACAAGCTATTCGATTTAAGTTCAGAGCGACCAACAACGAAGCAGAATATGAGGCCATTCTAGCCGGGTTAAAATTGGCCCGAAACCTAGAAGTACAAAACTTGGTCATCTACAGTGACTCGCAGCTGGTCGTCAAACAGATATCGGGAGAGTATGCGGCTCGGGGGGCGAGAATGACGAAGTACTTAGCTGAGACAAAGAATAAACTGACATACTTCCACACGGTCAGCTGTCAGGGAATTGACCGATCCGACAATACAATAGCAGATGCCCTGGCCCGACTGGCGACAACCGATGCCAACTCCTTCAACGGTTCAGTATATCTAGAGACATTGGAGCAGCCTAGTGTCTCAAAAGAGGAGACATTATGTGTTGATCGGCTAGACTGTTGGCTTACGCCCTACATCTATTATCTGGCTGACGGAACCTTACCATCAGACCGCATCCTAGCAAGAAAGATCAAGCATCGAAGTTCGAATTTCGTACTGATTGATGGAGATTTGTATCGAAGGGCCTTCAGCTCTCCCTTACTTAAATGTTTAACACCGTCAGAGGCAATCTACGCACTTCGGGAGGTACATGAAGGGATCTGTGGAGATCACATGGGCGCCAAGTCAGTGGCGAATAAAATTCTAAGACAGGGGTATTACTGGCCAACCATTTACACAGAGGCCAAGGAACTCGTCAAAAAATGTCCCAAGTGTCAACTGAACAGCAACATCCCGCATCAACCCCCCGAAGAACTCTACTCGGTCTTATCCCCGATCCCCTTCGCAGTATGGGGAATCGACATCCTAGGACCTCTGCCGAAGGCCAAAGGGCAAGTCAGCTTTATAATAGTGGCTATCGATTACATGACAAAGTGGGTCGAAGCCAAACCACTGCAGAAGATTACCGAACAGGAATGTCTTAAATTTGTGAAAGAAGGAATAGTTTATCGGTTCGGCATCCCGATGGCTGTAGTATCGGATAACGGTAGACAGTTCGTGGGGTCAAAATTTGAAAGCTTCCTGAAAGAATTGGGAATTCAACACCGGAAGACCTCGGTTGCCCACCCTCAGTCAAACGGTCAAGTGGAAGTGACAAATCGAACCCTACTCAACGGCATAAAAAGAAGATTGGATGAACTGAAGGGTCGGTGGCCCGAGGAACTGCTTAGCATTTTGTGGGCATACCGGACGACCCCAAGGACAACAACTGGAGACTCCCCCTTCCGTCTGGCCTATGGGACCGATGCACTCATACCGGTAGAGATTGGGTCACCCACCCTTCGGGTCAGCCAGTTCAAAGAACTATACAACGATGAAGGTTTGAAAATGAATCTGGATCTGCTAGATGAAGCTCGTGACGCCGCGGTGTTGAGGTTGGCCATTTATCAGCAGAAGACAGCCCGACATTACAACCAGAAGGTGAAGTTGAGGAGGTTCGAGATAGGAGATTTGGTGCTTCGGGAGGCAGAGGCGTCAACCCCCCAGAACACAGGAAAGTTAATGCCTAACTGGGAGGGGCCTTATGAGATATTAGAAGTGCCGAAGCCAGGGACTTACCGGCTTCGAGCAATGGATGGGTCGGAAGTAAAGAATACATGGCATGCTGGAAGACTTAGGAGATATTACCAGTAAATACATGCCTGTTCTTTCCTGATAACGGTGAAATTTATGCGATTTATCAATGAAATGAAAACTTCTCTCAAGAGAAACGTTTGTACTTCGTTTTAATCTTGCACTGCTTTACCGATCAGATAAGCTTCGAGCGTGAAACGATCAGACGGTCCTAAAAAACTTAACTGATCGATAAACGCCACAAGTGTAAATGATCGACAAAGATACACGTCCGATCAGACAAGCTTCGAGCGTAAAACAACCAGACAGTCCGAAAGAACTTAACTGGCTGATAAAACGCCACAAGTATAACTGATCGATAAAAGTTACCTATCCGAGACAGTACACTTTAGACGAAAATGGACCAGACGGTCAGAAATGACCTAACTGGGCGATAAAAATAAAGTTAAACTGATCGAGATAACTACTTAGAAATCTTTTGTCTCCATTCATATTATAAAGGTTTTACAATTCCCGATCAGATAGGTTTCGGGTACATACACCGTCAGCCTCTCTGGTCAGGTTGAATTACAAAACTTAAAAAAAAAAACAGGAAAATTACAAGTATGAACAAATTCAAGAAAAATTAAGGGGAACCAGCATCGGCTTCGGCCTCGGACTCCTCGTCGGAAGAATCAAGGATCGAGGCGTCCAAACCAGTATCAACAAGCTTCGCTCGGGCCTTCTCCCGATAAGCTTCAACACCCTCGGCAAACTGGGTCATAATCTTATCGGTCAGGGCAGGCGATTCTTCGTATTCCCTGATGGCAGCCTGTTTGATGATGGCCTGTTCGGCCATCAAAGTGTTGTTCGAGTGGATCAAGTTACTCAGCTGAGCGTGGACCCCCGCGAACTTCCCTTCGATGACCTGAAGGTTTCCCACCAAGGTCCTATTCTCTTCGGCCAGAAGTTCCTTATCCTGCACCAGCTTTTTGGCATGATCGTTGAGACCGACGAACTCATGTTGAAGTAGGGAATTTTGTTCTTCGAGTTCGCCAATCCGGCAATTAGCCTGGGATACTTTATTACGGGTATCCGCATGGAGATCCCGCTCCCTCTTCAGCTCCGAATCCCGACCCGATAATTCGGCCTGGAGAAGCTCCACGTCGGTTCTTAGCTGGACCTCTCTCTTGGTAGATCGGGCAAGGGGAGCGATAGCTCGAGCAAGGATGGCGTTGGCCTAAATACATAGGCGAATTGGTCCAAAAAAAAAAAGAATGAAGACATATATACAAATGAGGATAAATACCTGAGTCTGGGCTCGGAGATAGGTAACCAGAAAATCCTCTGACGAAAAGTTCTTGAACCGTTCATCATCACCGGAAAGCTTGAATTGATCAAGCAAATGGAAGGGGAATTTGTCAGCTGGGCTCTTCGGCCAGCAGGTGGTTGGGGATCCTCCGGAAGAGCTAGCCTTGGACTTCGGGGAAGAAGCATTGATCGGGGCAACGACCTCCTCGGCATGGGAGGGCCCCTCGACCAACCGCGGCTTCTTCGAAGCGGGCTCCAGAAGCTGATCTTCGGTACCCTCCGAATCTTCGGCCACCGTCACTATGATCGGAGGTAGAGGAGTTGATTTCAGAGCAGGCTTCGGCGGGGGCGCGACGATGGCCTTGAGGGGAGCTCGAACAGAAGGTCTTTTCTTCGACTTCTTTAGCAAAGCCATCTTGTCGGCCCCCTTCATCCGCAACACACTTTTCGTGGAAGCATCAGCCTTGGAAGGTTCGGGAAGAGGGCCGGTTGACGAACCGATAGACATTTCGGCAATTAGAACAGCCTCGTCTGAAGGAGAGTCATCAGCGGCTGGTAGATGGATTGGCTCGACAAGGATCGGCAGTGGGGACATGGCCTCTTCAGTATTGTTTGGCTTGAAGATGGTCACTACAACATAAAATAAAAGGATCATTATGAAAATCGAAGCAAAAGATCGGGTGAATAAGAAAACAAGGTCGGATAGATTAACTTACAGCCGTGTTCGTAGAGCCAGGATTCGTTGGACACAATTCCTAGACCCCAATTAGTCTGCCTCAGAAGGGCGTAAAATGTAAGACCCCGAATTTTATGAAATAAAAGTATTCAATTTTTCTTATAATTACTATTCAGTAAATGGTTAAATTGATAAAAGTTTAAAGTTATGGGTAAAATATGATTTTTTTTCAAAATAAGCAAGTGGTTATAAAATAATCTTTGTTGTGGGGTAATATTGGTTTGGTCGTGTAATTTTCTTGCTGTCGGGTAATATTCTTACGACGACGTAGCCTTGTGTGGGCCCCATAACGTAAAGCGATTGAATGAAAAAAAACGACAAGTATAAGTTTTTATAAATAACGGCGTAGTTGTTACCGTTAATACTGTTGGAATACCCGGTGGTTAAAATACAGTAGCACACGGTATTGCACCAATTATTGATTCTTACGTAAGAAGGCACTACTCAATAATTGTTACAGTAATTATTATTCAATATTTTATTTTATTGATTCAATAATTGCTGCGTTGATATTTTATATTATTGTTGTTTCAATAATTGTTGCTGCACAGTATTTTCATTATCAGATCAATAATTCATATTATTTGAATAATATTATTAGATAACATTATTGGCAATGTCTAGAAAGTTCTGTCTAAGGAGAGGTTTGGTCATCTAATTGCGCGCCAGTAAGGAGAAATCCTTATTGGAAAGCCCCCTCTTTCCTGGGAACGGCCTGGTTGTCATAAATGTGATTCTGTAATATTATTTGTGAATAATTAATTATTGATTCATATGATAAGAAAATATTTATTTTATGTGGATATAAATGAAGGATATATTTTTGTGGTTAAAAAATGAAGGAGTTAATATTGAGGTTTTTATTAGTATTTTTGTCGGAATGGAGGTATTAAAAATCAGGGTTTTTGAGATATTTTGCGGGGGTTATAATTTTTAATCCGACCGTTGGATCGTGGTAATTTTTGGATATGTTATACATATATAAGTTGAGTATATGCCCACAAATTTTGAACCGTTAAAAATGAACGTATGATTTATTATGAATTTTACGAGATGACTGGTTCAGAAATTGTTGAATTTTCGGAGTTTATCATTTTGGTGGAAAATTCTAGAATTGGTGGGCCCCACTTGTGGTTGGTGAAGAAATGTGCTGAATTATATTTCAAATGTGGTGGGTGGGAATAGTAGCAGGTAAAGCCATCAGGTTGCAGGTCAAACCTACCAAAATTTTCCTATAAATAGAGGGCTAAGTTAGAATTGAAAATCACACCAGAAACATAAGCTTTCTCTCTTTCTCTCTCTATATTATGAAGCATATTTTGTGAGTATACTTTGAGAGTTGCTATTCAGTGCAAGTTTTCTTCAGCCTTATACCGATCAGAAGTACTGCTCTTTTGAGGTAAGGGATTGTAAGGGATAGTAAGGGATAGTAAGGGATTTTAAGGGTTGTTATGTTTTTCAGTTTCGTAATTTTTCTGAACTTCAAAAATTCTGGAAAAATTTGAAATGATATTTTGATGAGTTTTATTGATTGTGTCCAAAAATGGTGATTTTTGGATGTATAGATTAAGAGTTATGAATTTTATGGAAAAGACTATTTTAAAAGTAACAGCTTATAATTCCTTGTGGTTAACTCCAAAATTGATGAAATTTTTATTGGGAGTACATGTATATGATAGAAGTATACTCTATGAATTTCAGAATTTTTAGACAAAAGTACAATTTTTGATAAATGTCTAAATATTCGGCTATTTTGGCCATATGAAAAATAGTAAATGACTTTTAAAAATTCTGAGAAAAATATAT
The DNA here is from genome assembly GCA_016801055.1 of Panax notoginseng. NCBI lineage: Eukaryota > Viridiplantae > Streptophyta > Magnoliopsida > Apiales > Araliaceae > Panax > Panax notoginseng. Next base: position 170,652,045 of record CM029021.1, read on the forward strand.
GTTCACTATGGGACTATATTATGCTAAATTCCAGAAAAGAAATATTTTTGAAACTGATTTGGTATTTTTTATGAAAATGGTCTAGTTATGAGTAAATGAATTAAATATGTTTTGTGAAGAAAGAAAATTGGAAAATAGGATTTTATGGCTTGAGAATCCTATATGAGGTATATGCAGATTTTTGATGAGGGTTTTGGTTATTGATGATGAAATTGTAAGAGTTGGCATTTTATGATGATTAAATGCATTAATTAGTAAAGTGTAAACAATTAAAATAAATTGTTTATAAATTTAAGTAATGTTATTTTTTCAATATCATTATACCGAAATACTGGTATAGATTTTATTGTGGAATTTCTATCTTTTGTGTCGGGGTTACTATTCATGAGTTACTATTCACGATTTACTATTCATGAGTTACGAATATTACTCTTGAGATTAAAACTATATGTTGATCATATTATTTTTATCATCATATATAACATTTTTATAACCCTGATGTTGAAATTCTCTTTCACTGGAGTGTAAAGATGGGTAGATTATTGGTATGATCATGACTAGGGTTCTCTTTGGCCTGTAGTGCAAAGTTGAATTGTGACTGGTATGATCATGACCATTGAATTTATAATTGAATATCTTAAGCTTAAGTGCAAAGGTGAATTGATCAACATGGTTATAATTATTGTTTATATAAATTCTGAAATGATTATATATTTCTTTGAGATATGAATATATTTGGCCTGTAGTGCAAATATGAATTGTTGATGAATATCTTTGGCATGTAGTGCAAAGATGGCCTGTTGATGAATATCTTTGGCCTGTAGTGCAAAGATGAACTGTTGTTGAATATCTTTGGCCCGTAGTGCAAAGATGGTTTGTTGATGAATATCTTTGGCCCGTAGTGCAAAGATGGATTTGTTAGTATGATTATAAACAGGAATTGTGATTTGGTATAACCATGATCTTTGATGTTTCAGGTAAAGACAGGTGATGAAAATATTCTTCGTCCTGGGTGCGAAGAAAAATTTATAGTCACAATTATGATTATGAGTTATTCATATGATTGTGGAAAGGAACTGTTGAGTGATGTTACATGGATAAAATATTGTTGGTGGATTTTTAACATGGAGAAGATAATAGACTTTATGGTCTATTTGACTCTTCTAATGGATTGCTCGTTCCGCTGCAACTATGGTTGAAATTTTTATCATTTACCATATGTTCTAAATCTCTGATTTATTATTGATGAAGGCTATTGATAATTTAATTATCTTTAGTCATGATATTCTTTACTGAGCTAGTTGTGCTCACCCTTTTGCTTCACAATTCCTTTCAGGTAATAAGAGTGTAGCTGGGTCGAGCGGGGGTAACAGGGGAATAGAACGATGGTCATCATTTAAGTGAAGAAAATAGGGTGAGGCGAACCCAACGTTGGAAGGGTGTTTTGTCACTATCATACAGGATGTCTAATGACATACAACCTCGTGTCATCATAGGACAGGGTTGTGCTCATCCACTTGCTGAGTATATATACGAGCACTACCTATATAATCTTGGTGTTTGTTTGAAGTATAATTCTCAATTAGAGACAGTAGAGATAATGATAAGTCAAGAGAAGACTCACCATTGGGAAGAATATGATAGTAATCTTCTCGTTTTTCTTTGGGGTCTATTGGGTCAACCAAGGATAATTCTGTGGCCATATGATATCTATCATAACCTAGACGCGTGGCCTCCCATGTACGAAGGTTTCCTTGAGCACTTCCCAAAGATTCTAATTTCTAAAACAGTTTTTGACTATACCTTTATGTAAGGTGTTATTGTGAGGTGATGTCCACGGTTGGAACATGAGTCACATTTGGTATATATTTGTATCCAAACTCACAGCATATGTGTTGTTGTATTTTGCACGACAATTGTTGTAATAAAGTTGTAGTTGTTTTCTGTACCATGTATTTGACGACTCAGAATGGGTTGGGTGGAATGAACCTATTTTGGGGTTGTTACAGTTGGTATCAGAGCTTAGGGATATGATCTTTGGTGGAGATCGGGGAATATAACTAGGAGGGGAGAGATGAGTAAATCCTTCGCTAGTGTGTCCTACCTAAGCTTATTTGTTGGTCAGTCATAATATCGAGATATTATGTGATATGTTAATTTGTTAAATTAACCCTTGTTTTGAAGCTGTATTCTAGAATGATATCTGAAATACAGGAGATGAGCAATGGAGAAATCATGATGATAAGGAAGATGGAATCTGAAATGAAAGCAAGGTATTCTCAACTTTTGAAATACCAGGTACGTAAATTTCGGGGACGAAATTTCATAAGGAGGGGAGATTGTAAGACCCCGAATTTTATGAAATAAAAGTATTCAATTTTTCTTATAATTACTATTCAGTAAATGGTTAAATTGATAAAAGTTTAAAGTTATGGGTGAAATATGATTTTTTTTCAAAATAAGCAAGTGGTTATAAAATAATCATTGTTGTCGGGGAATATTCGTTTGGTCGTGGAATATTCTTTCTGTCGGGGAATATTCGTACGACGGCGCAGCTTTGTGTGGGCCCCATAACGGAAAACGATTGAATGAAAAAAAACGACAAATTTAGTTTTTACAAATAACGGCGTAGTTGTTACCGTTAACACTGTTGGAATACCCGGTGGTTAAAATACAGTAGCACACGGTATTGCACCAATTATTGATTCTTACGTAAGAAGGCACTACTCAATAATTGTTACAGTAATTACTGTTCAATATTTTATTTTATTGATTCAATAATTGCTGCGTTGATATTTTATATTATTGTTGTTTCAATAATTGTTGCTGCACAGTATTTTCATTATCAGATCAATAATTCATATTATTTGAATAATATTATTAGATAACATTATTGGCAATGTCTAGAAAGTTCTGTCTAAGGAGAGGTTTGGTCATCTAATTGCGCGCCAGTAAGGAGAAATCCTTATTGGAAAGCCCCCTCTTTCCTGGGAACGGCCTGGTTGTCATAAATGTGATTCTGTAATATTATTTGTGAATAATTAATTATTGATTCATATGATAAGAAAATATTTATTTTATGTGGATATAAATGAGGGATATATTTTTGTGGTTAAAAAATGAAGGAGTTAATGTTGAGGTTTTTATCAGTATTTTTGTCGGAATGGAGGTATTAAAAATCAGGGTTTTTGAGATATTTTGCGGGGGTTATAATTTTTAATCCGACCGTTGGATCGTGGTAATTTTTGGATATGTTATACATATATAAGTTGAGTATATGCCCACAAATTTTGAACCGTTAAAAATGAACGTATGATTTATTATGAATTTTACGAGATGACTGGTTCAGAAATTGTTGAATTTTCGGAGTTTATCATTTTGGTGGAAAATTCTAGAATTGGTGGGCCCCACTTGTGGTTGGTGAAGAAATGTGCTGAATTATATTTCAAATGTGGTGGGTGGGAATAGTAGCAGGTAAAGCCATCAGGTTGCAGGTCAAACCTACCAAAATTTTCCTATAAATAGAGGGCTAAGTTAGAATTGAAAATCACACCAGAAACATAAGCTTTCTCTCTTTCTCTCTCTATATTATGAAGCATATTTTGTGAGTATACTTTGAGAGTTGCTATTCAGTGCAAGTTTTCTTCAGCCTTATACCGATCAGAAGTACTGCTCTTTTGAGGTAAGGGATTGTAAGGGATAGTAAGGGATAGTAAGGGATTTTAAGGGTTGTTATGTTTTTCAGTTTCGTAATTTTTCTGAACTTCAAAAATTCTGGAAAAATTTGAAATGATATTTTGATGAGTTTTATTGATTGTGTCCAAAAATGGTGATTTTTGGATGTATAGATTGAGAGTTATGAATTTTATGAGAAAAGACTATTTTAAAAGTAACAGCTTATAATTCCTTGTGGTTAACTCCAAAATTGATGAAATTTTTATTGGGAGTACATGTATATGATAGAAGTATACTCTGTGAATTTCAGAATTTTTAGACAAAAGTACAATTTTTGATAAATGTCTAAATATTCGGCTATTTTGGCCATATGAAAAATAGTAAATGACTTTTAAAAATTCTGAGAAAAATATATGTTCACTATGGGACTATATTATGCTAAATTCCAGAAAAGAAATATTTTTGGAACTGATTTGGTATTTTTCATGAAAATGGTCTAGTTATGAGTAAATGAATTAAATATGTTTTGTGAAGAAAGAAAATTGGAAAATAGGATTTTATGGCTTGAGAATCCTATATGAGGTATATGCAGATTTTTGATGAGGGTTTTGGTTATTGATGATGAAATTGTAAGAGTTGGCATTTTATGATGATTAAATGCATTAATTAGTAAAGTGTAAACAATTAAAATAAATTGTTTATAAATTTAAGTAATGTTATTCTTTCAATATCATTATACCGAAATATTGGTATAGATTTTATTGTGGAATTTCTATCTTTTGTGTCGGGGTTACTATTCATGAGTTACTATTCACGATTTACTATTCATGAGTTACGAATATTACTCTTGAGATTAAAACTATATGTTGATCATATTATTTTTATCATCATATATAACATTTTTATAACCCTGATGTTGAAATTCTCTTTCACTGGAGTGTAAAGATGGGTAGATTATTGGTATGATCATGACTAGGGTTCTCTTTGGCCTGTAGTGCAAAGTTGAATTGTGACTGGTATGATCATGACCATTGAATTTATAATTGAATATCTTAAGCTTAAGTGCAAAGGTGAATTGATCAACATGGTTATAATTATTGTTTATATAAATTCTGAAATGATTATATATTTCTTTGAGATATGAATATATTTGGCCTGTAGTGCAAATATGAATTGTTGATGAATATCTTTGGCATGTAGTGCAAAGATGGCCTGTTGATGAATATCTTTGGCCTGTAGTGCAAAGATGAACTGTTGTTGAATATCTTTGGCCCGTAGTGCAAAGATGGTTTGTTGATGAATATCTTTGGCCCGTAGTGCAAAGATGGATTTGTTAGTATGATTATAAACAGGAATTGTGATTTGGTATAACCATGATCTTTGATGTTTCAGGTAAAGACAGGTGATGAAAATATTCTTCGTCCTGGGTGCGAAGAAAAATTTATAGTCACAATTATGATTATGAGTTATTCATATGATTGTGGAAAGGAACTGTTGAGTGATGTTACATGGATAAAATATTGTTGGTGGATTTTTAACATGGAGAAGATAATAGACTTTATAGTCTATTTGACTCTTCTAATGGATTGCTCGTTCCGCTGCAACTATGGTTGAAATTTTTATCATTTACCATATGTTCTAAATCTCTGATTTATTATTGATGAAGGCTATTGATAATTTAATTATCTTTAGTCATGATATTCTTTACTGAGCTAGTTGTGCTCACCCTTTTGCTTCACAATTCCTTTCAGGTAATAAGAGTGTAGCTGGGTCGAGCGGGGGTAACAGGGGAATAGAACGGTGGTCATCATTTAAGTGAAGAAAATAGGGTGAGGCGAACCCAACGTTGGAAGGGTGTTTTGTCACTATCATACAAGATGTCTAATGACATACAACCTCGTGTCATCATAGGACAGGGTTGTGCTCATCCACTTGCTGAGTATATATACGAGCACTACCTATATAATCTTGGTGTTTGTTTGAAGTATAATTCTCAATTAGAGACAGTAGAGATAATGATAAGTCAAGAGAAGACTCACCATTGGGAAGAATATGATAGTAATCTTCTCGTTTTTCTTTGGGGTCTATTGGGTCAACCAAGGATAATTCTGTGGCCATATGATATCTATCATAACCTAGACGCGTGGCCTCCCATGTACGAAGGTTTCCTTGAGCACTTCCCAAAGATTCTAATTTCTAAAACAGTTTTTGACTATACCTTTATGTAAGGTGTTATTGTGAGGTGATGTCCACGGTTGGAACATGAGTCACATTTGGTATATATTTGTATCCAAACTCACAGCATATGTGTTGTTGTATTTTGCACGACAATTGTTGTAATAAAGTTGTAGTTGTTTTCTGTACCATGTATTTGACGACTCAGAATGGGTTGGGTGGAATGAACCTATTTTGGGGTTGTTACATAAAACTTCTTGAAGGCTGCCGAACGACTCTTCGGAAATTTGTTGACCTTCATGGGGACATCTTCGGGACCGGCCCAGTTGGGGAGAAGGTTAAGATCGGTTCCCCTCATGAAGAACCATTGTGAATGCCACCCCTGTAAGACCCCGAATTTTATGAAATAAAAGTATTCAATTTTTCTTATAATTACTATTCAGTAAATGGTTAAATTGATAAAAGTTTAAAGTTATGGGTGAAATATGAATTATTTTTTTTTTCAAAATAAGCAAGTGGTTATAAAATAATCATTGTTGTCGGGGAATATTCGTTTGGTCGTGGAATATTCTTTCTGTCGGGGAATATTCGTACGACGGCGCAACTATTTGTGGGCCCCATAACGAATAACTGTCGGGTGAAGAAAACGACAAATTTAAGTTTTTACAAATAACGGCGTAGTTGTTACCGTTAACACTGTTGGAATACCCGGTGGTTAAAATACAGTAATACGCGTTATTGCACAGTAGCACACGGTATTGCATAGTATTTTTGAAATTATTGATTCTTACGTAAGAAGGCACTACTCAATAATTGTTACAGTAATTACTGTTCAATATTTTATTTTATTGATTCAATAATTGCTGCGTTGATATTTTATATTATTGTTGTTTCAATAATTGTTGCTGCACAGTATTTTCCATTATCAGATCAATAATTCATATTATTTGAATAGTATTATTAGATAGCATTATTGGCAATGTCTAGAAAGTTCTGTCTAAGGAGAGGTTTGGTCATCTAATTGCGCGCTAGTAAGGAGAAATCCTTATTGGAAAGCCCCCTCTTTCCTGGGAACGGCCTTGTTGTCATAAATGTGATTCTGTAATATTATTTGTGAATAATTAATTATTGATTCATATGATAAGAAAATATTTATTTTATGTGGATATAAATGAGGGATATATTTTTGTGGTTAAAAATGAAGGAGTTAATGTTGAGGTTTTTATCAGTATTTTTGTCGGAATGGAGGTATTAAAAATTAGGGTTTTTGAGAAATATTGCGGGTGTTATAATTTTTAATCCGACCGTTGGATCGTGGTAATTTTTGGATATGTTATACATATATAAGTTGAGTATATGTCCATAAATTTTGAACCGTTAAAAATGAACGTATGATTTGTTATGAATTTTAAGAGGTGGCTGATTCGGAAATCAGGTTATAAATCATTTTTGGTGGAAAATTCTAGAATTGGTGGGCCCCACTTGTGGTTGGTGAAGAAATGTGCTGAATTATATTTCAAATGTGGTGGGTGGGAATAGTAGCAGGTAAAGCCATCAGGTTGCAGGTCAAACCTACCAAAATTTTCCTATAAATAGAGGGCTAAGTTAGAATTAAAAATCACACCAGAAACATAAGCTTTCTCTCTTTCTCTCTCTAGATTATTGAGTGTATTTTGTGAGTATTTAGATACTTGGTGAGTTGCTATTCATCAGTGCGAGTTTCCTTCAGCGTCATATCCGATATCCAATCTGAAGTGCTGCTCTTTGAGGTAAGGGATTGTAAGGGATAGTAAGGGATAGTAAGGGATATTAAGGGATTTTAAGGGTTGTTATGATTTTCAGTTTCGTAATTTTTCTGATCTTCAAAAATTCTGGAAAAATTTGAAATGATATTTTGATGAGTTTTCTTGATTGTGTCCAAAAATGGTGATTTTTGGATGTATAGATTGAGAGTTATGAATTTTATGAGAAAAGACTATTTTAAAAGTAACAGCTTATAATTCCTTGTGGTTAACTCCAAAATTGATGAAATTTTTATTGGGAGTACATGTATATGATAGAAGTATACTCTGTAAATTTCAGAATTTTTAGACAAAAGTACAATTTTTGATAAATGTCTAAATATTCGGCTATTTTGGCCATATGAAAAATAGTAAATGAATTTTAAAAATTCTGAGAAAAATATATGTTCACTATGTTATGCTAAATTTCAGAAAAGAAATATTTTTGGAACTGATTTAGTATTTTTCATGAAAATAGTCTGGTTGTGAGTAAATGAATTAAATATGTTTTGTGAAGTAAGAAAATTGAAAAATAGGATTTTATGACTTGAGAATCCTATATGAGGTATATGCAAATTTTTGATGAGGGTTTTGATTATTGGTGATAAAATCTTATGAGTTTGGTATTTTTGAATGATTAAATGCATTATTTAGTAAGTGTAAACAATTTAAATAAGTTGTTTATAAGCTTAAGAAATGTTATTCTTTCAATATCATTATACCGAAATATTGGTATGGATTTTATTGTGGAATTTCTATCTTTTGTGTTGGGGTTACTATTCACGAGTTACTATTCATGAGTTACTATTCACGAGTTACTATTCACGAGTTACTATTCATGGGTTACTATTCACGAGTTACTATTCATGATAAAATTGGTTTCTTTTTCTAACTAAATTATAGTTGATTTATGAATATTACTCTTGAGATTAAAACTATAAGTTTATCATATTATTTTTATTATCATATATAACATTTTTATAACCCTGATGTTGAAATTCTCTTTCACTGGAGTGTAAAGATGGGTAGATTATTGGTATGATCATGACTAGGGTTCTCTTTGGCCTGTAGTGCAAAGTTGAATTGTGACTGGTATGATCATGACCATTGAATTTATAATTGAATATCTTAAGCTTAAGTGCAAAGGTGAATTGATCAACATGGTTATAATTATTGTTTATATAAATTCTAAAATGATTATAATTCTTTGAGATATGAATATATTTGGCCTGTAGTGCAAATATGAATTGTTGATGAATATCTTTGGCATGTAGTGCAAAGATGGCCTGTTGATGAATATCTTTGGCCTGTAGTGCAAAGATGAACTGTTGTTGAATATCTTTGGCCCGTAGTGCAAAGATGGTTTGTTGATGAATATCTTTGGCCCGTAGTGCAAAGATGGATTTGTTAGTATGATTATAAACAGGAATTGTGATTTGGTATAACCATGATCTTTGATGTTTCAGGTAAAGACAGGTGATGAAAATATTCTTCGTCCTGGGTGCGAAGAAAAATTTATAGTCACAATTATGATTATGAGTTATTCATATGATTGTGGAAAGGAACTGTTGAGTGATGTTACATGGATAAAATATTGTTGGTGGATTTTTAACATGGAGAAGATAATAGACTTTATAGTCTATTTGACTCTTCTAATGGATTGCTCGTTCCGCTGCAACTATGGTTGAAATTTTTATCATTTACCATATGTTCTAAATCTCTGATTTATTGTTGATGAAGGCTATTGATAATTGAATTATCTTTAGTCATGATATTCTTTACTGAGCTAGTTGTGCTCACCCTTTTGCTTCACAATTCCTTTCAGGTAATAAGAGTGTAGCTGGGTCGAGCGGGGGTAACAAGAGAATAGAACGGTGGTTATCATTTAGTAGTTATATTTGGTGAAGAAAATAGGGTGAGGCGAACCCAACGTTGGAAGGGTGTTTTGTCACTATCATACAAGATGTCTAATGACATACAACCTCGTGTCATCATAAGACAGGATTGTGCACATCCACTTGCTGAGTATATCTATGGGCACTACCTATATAATCTTGGTGTTTGTTTGAAGTATAATTCTCAATTAGAGACAGTTGAGAAAATGATAAGTCAAGAGAAGACTCACCATTGGGAAGAATATGATAGTAATCTTCTCGTTTTTCTTTGGGGTCTATTGGGTCAACCAAGGATAATTCTGTGGACATATGATATCTATCATAACCTAGACGCGTGGCCTCCCATGTACGAAGGTTTCCTTGAGCACTTCCCAAAGATTCTAGTTTCTAAAACAGTTTTTGACTGTACCTTTATGTAAGGTACCTTTGTGAGGTGCTGACACATGATGGTGTCCAATGTCACATTTGGTATATATTTGTATCCAAACTCACGGCATATCTGTTGTTGTATTTTGCACGACAATTGTGGTAATAAAGTTGTAGTTATTTTCTGTACCATGTATTTGGCGACTCAGAATGGGTTGGATAGAATGGACCTATTTTGGGGTCGTTACAACCCCTTGTTGCTGGATGGGGTCTTCACGAAGGTGTCCCGTCCAGGAACACGGTTCAGATGGCGAAGGCCGGGCTCCTTTGACCGACCCACCGAGAACAAGACGAAGAAGAAATCCAGCCCGGGGGTGATGCCAGCCTCCTGGCAGAGGGCGATGAAGCTGATCAGCTGGATATAGGAGTTGGGAGCCAACTGGGAGAACCCGATCCCTACCAGGCAGAGGAAAGAGGAGATGAATTCGTGGAGGGGGAACCGAACCCCGTACCTTAGGGCATACAGATGGACGGCTACCCATTCGCCCTCGGGTCGGTGGTACATCCTCTCGCTGGCCTCGGGAACCCGAAGCTTGTATTCTTTGGGGATGTTGAATAAAGTTTGGATGTCCGACAGTTGAGAGTGGGTGATGGAAGATTTGGTGTTGATGACAGCGTAGTCGGTTTCCGAAGCGTAGAATTGGCGAATTCTGGTTTCGGCGTTCTCCACGGAGAGTTCGACCGGAGTAGCCTCCAGCTCGATTTGGAGAAGGTCACCGGAGTTAAGAGTGGGAGTGCCGGCTGCTATGGTTGGTAGAGGACGAGGATCGCTGGAATCAGCCATTTATGGTGGGAAGAAGGGAAGAGAGGTACAAGACAAGAGCTTAGTGGAGAAATGGCACGGACTGAAGAAATCTGGAAAAATGAGTGTCTCGCCGGAAATCGCTCTTGCCGGAAAAGTTCGACAGAGATTCAAAATATTAAAGGCTCGAAAAAGTGACGCTGCTGAATGTTGGGGGGCTTATATAGCCCGTCTGGCACGGCTTCCAAAGGCGGCTATTTATGGCAGGTGGGCCCAGTTGTGAGAAAACGTGTACTAGCTCGCGGACCGAGGAGAAACCGTTTGGGTTCCCGAGACAACTCATCATTATGGCGTGACTATCCGAATTCATGTCCTTTCAAGTCTCGTGTCATAAATATCTTATAACAAGAGACTGGGGGGCAATGTTCGGGAGTGTTTTCCCGACCCTCTTTTGGGCTGAAGGCTTGAGTCGGGTCATAGGAGGACAAGCTCGTATGTTCAGAGATATAAGATCGGGGTCGGTTACCCGATCCCAGTAGGCTGGGGCCCGTGGTCATCGTAAGGTTTGAGTTCGGGCCTATTGGATTTGGCTATTGGTTTGGGCCTGAGCGTATGAGCAGTTCACATGCAGAGTTTGGTGCGACAAGGAGTTTACGTGATTAAGGGTGTCAACCCTAATCATACGTCAACAAGGTAACTCTGGATGTAATGGTGGATAGGGATTCCACTTGCACTTCTCAAGGAGATTGTGTTGGACCCAAATATGGTAGCTAACATATTTAGGAGTCCTACTCTAATCCAAAGAAGAGGATACCAAGGTGATGGGAGCTCTATAAATACAAGGCCAAGGTTACAATTAACGGGTAAGATCTACTTTGAGCACTAAACATATAAACCTCCATTGTTAAACCTTGTGAACGGCCTGTGCTTATTCTCACACCGGAGCTATCCCTCGGCGGTACGGCCGTCAAGCTTCTGTGTGATCTGTTATTGTGCAGGATTCAGCGCGTGGATTTTGTGATTGGACGCGCAGACGAAACTTGGCGTTAACAATCGTAATATATATTGTACTAGTATTCTTTAATGAGTGTAGTATTATACACTAGTACTAATTTCTACTAGTATTTTACAGGATTCTACACACGACGTCCCCATGCACAATTCTTTTGTTTTGAGAGTTTATTTTCACGTGTTATGTGAGTTTGTGAAAGATGGATGTTTTTTTTCCCCCACTTTTATGAGATACGGCAATTTGGGTTCTCACCGGGTGAAGTTGAGGTTTTAAGCGAGCTTTATTTTTTGCCAACTACTGTACTAAATAAACTCTACTCCAGTATAGTATTATATATAGGTAGGGTAGGGAGAAAGTGTTAATTCCTTGGAGTATTTACTTTGCTTTTCTATATATTCCATATTACTTGTTGATTTATTGGTTGGTTTTCTTCTCGATTTGTCTTCATTTAGTATTTTTTGGAGTGGAATGTTGTTTTTTGATTTGTTTGTTTGTATACAAGCTACACAAACAAAATTAAGCTCATCAGGCATGACAAGATGATCATACACGCTAATCCCAGACGTCAGCTTAATTATATTGTCTTTCAAATGGACTACGTACTTGGTGAGTGGAGTTGTTAAAATAATAATAATAATAATAATAATAATTAGGAAATTAATACACGGTCGTGTTTCTCCTCTCTTCATTATCATTATTATTATTATTATTATTACTTTGAAATTAATTTCAAAATCAACTTTAATTGGCCATCAAGACTGTTGTGTTGTTGAACTACCTCCAATCCAATATATATAGTAGTAGTAGTATAAATATTCAGGGACAATTAATTATTCATTGTAACGGCCGAACTTAACGTTGCTCCAGTAAAAATTCAATCACAATTAATTGGAGTATATACTAAAAACAATACATACATTAAATATAAATATTGGTAATTGGTAATTTTATTTTTACATAAAAAAATAATTATACTATATATTGGATGCTTCTATGGTTGCTAATTAAGGAAAAATTACTAATTTATTATTTTTAAAAGGCAAAGGGGTAAAAATAAAATTACTCCTAGACTCACCGATATGATCGAGGTGTTCGCAACAATTTTGTAAAACAGGTGTTTAATTTGAGGGCTGATTAATTTCTACTCCATAGAAGACTAGCTAGGTGCTTCTTTGGAGTATTATTAATTACTACTTGTAATCATTTCTACATCCTTTCCTTCCAGTTTGCTGGAAAAGCGGACTATATATATATATATATATATATATATATATATATATATATATAATACTTGATTCTTAATATAAGTTATATTACATGTCTACATTCATCGACGTATTTGATTTGTATAATGTGTTATATCGCCAGCTGTCTACATCTATTTAGAAACGAGTCTTTATTTTTTTCAAAACCAAGATATATAATGGAAGAGATCAAGAGATTATGGCCTTTGCTATTCCACGCTCACATTGTAATTTGTAGCAGCAAGTTTTACCCATTTGCATGCACGTACAATTAATAATAAGGACACCTCGTGGGGTTGTCACATGAAATATGAAGTTACATCATTTTTATTGTACGTATCTGATTGAACGTTCCTGTCAAAGCAAAACTTGAATTGTTATGCTAGCTCTAGCTAGTTAGGGCCTATTAATTTTGAAACCCCAAAAACACCTGTGATCATGCATGAGGGGTCAAATTTCGAAATAAATTTTGGATCAAATTTTAAGTCCAAATTGAATTAAAATAAATTTTTAAACCAATGCCTCAATAATATTTTTTTTGGTCATTTTAGCCCAATACGAGTTCACCCAAAAGATCATGACTTCAAGGTACTATTGATAGTTATTTAATTTTTCATATACAGACAAATTTTTTCCCTATCTTTGAATGTGAGACGTGAGTTGTTTGTTAATTGTAAGCTGTCATTAGGTTCATACGATCATTGTTCGTTTTCAATAATTAATTCGGCTTGCAAATTGGAGCTAGGGATATATATGCACCACAAGTTGAGAACTAATGTCCGTGACAATAATGGATAACAATGTGTCGCTCGTTTTTGCGGACTATATATATATGCTATAGATGCAATAATGACTGCTTAGCCAACTTAGCTCTCATACACTAACATATCATGTTGAATTATTAATACTATTGATCCACTATTTCTCATCACTTTCTATAAAAACACGAAATTGAAGAAACAAACAAATATATATATATATAAAAGGAGAAAAAAAAAAACTATTTAAAACAAAGTGTAAGAAGTCGATCTGTCAATGTCCACATGCCTGCTTACAGTTGATCGTTGAAAGTGGAGATTATTCAGTTGAAGACTTGATACGACGCAAATTTCAGGTTGAAATATTGCGCCTAGTGGAGGCAAAGAAATAAAAGAATTGACATTTTGCCGGTAATTGTTCATTACCAACTTTGTGAAAAAACAATGGTTAGCTTAGCTTAGCTTAGCTAGCTATACATGGCAACCTAGTTCAAATTTGTGCAACGAAACCAACTCATATAGTTATTATACTTCCAGTACAAGTTATAATAACCATGACCACGACGACAACGACTTCTTCTTCTTATAAAACTACTCTTAATTCACCCTACACCGATTGAAATTATTACCCTATACTCTCGTCCAACCATAAAAATTCTTATTATTATTTCAAGTAATCACAATTAACTTAAATATCTACTCTATCCCTTACTATAAAACGTTTTAAAATTATGAACAAATATTAAAAAAATAATTGTATAGCATTAAATATAATATTAATTGTCTATATGTCCCTTGTATTGGAAAAAGATTGTATTATTTATTGAGCAAAAAATAATGAGAGAACCAAAGTTATATTTAATACTTGAAGTAATATTGGAAAATAAGCAATTAACGTTTACTTGAAATTTTAAAACGTCTTATATTAAGGGACAAAAATATTTCTCTAAAACGTCTTATATTAAGGGACGTAGGGAGTAATAATTTGTATATAATATCCTTAGTATTAATTGTTGTATTTATATTCTCTTATGAAGAGTATTATTAAGTCATGTACATAAAACTATTGCAATTTAAATATAGACAATTTTATTATTTTATTATTTTTTTAATATGTAAAAAAAGTCAACTAACACTTTTGTCTCGGGACAGAGGGAATAATACTTGCAACAATTAGTAAACCTATTTACACACCAGTAAACACAACATAAGTCCGAAACTAGGGTTCATGACACGAAATTAGTACTCATTCAAAATGGCAATAGTACTTTGATGATAAAAGAATTTTATAAAAATTTACTTACAATATAATGTGGCTAATTGTGATTAATTACTATCACTACATCCATCTATTTATGGTGGATCATCAACTAATTACACTATGACACATCATTTTGTAAACTATTTTTTGCAAAAAAAAATGGTCATCGTAACAACACTCTTCAAATTATATATACTCCCTCTTTTTCTATTAAAATAGTTTCAATTATGAATTCTTTAATCTATTAAAAGATTCAAAAAACTTGTATGTTAATATATCTAATAAGTAATTGTTAAATCCACAATACTTTTTATTATTTTCACAACAAAAGTGTCGTTGTAGATGTATAGCGACGGTGAAAACCGTCACTATAAGATCTATAGCGACACTTTTATTGTGGAAATAATAATTTATATTGTGGATTTAATAATTTCTCACGAAACTCTTTTGTGGAGTAGAGGGAGTATTTTTTGCTATTTGGATGAGAAATTATATATACTCTAGCGGTTCTAAAATATAGGATGAAGTTTTACTTTAATCAAATAAATATATTTTAAATTTTAAAACTGATATAAATTTATTTAATTATATGTATGCAATAAAATTATCGAAATCGTAAATTATATATTTAAAAAGTATTACTAATTATGAAATTTAAAATATCTTATATTAACTCTTAACAACCAATAAAAATTGTATACTTCAGTTTACTGAGGGAAGACATAAGTCTAACTTTTTTAATTATCCCATAAAATATCTTGTCAATTAATTACATTTAAATTGAATTTGAAGGTGTATTAATATTTTAATACTAGTTCAAGGTTTGCTTCACCACCTTAAAGAAGAAAATTAAAAAAAAAACAAAACGTAAAACCGAATGTATGAATAAAGGACCTCTTATTATGAGCCCATTTATGTAAAAACATCGCCATAAGACCGCATAGCGCAGTGGATTAGCGCGTCTGACTTCGGATCAGAAGGTCGTGGGTTCGACTCCCACTGTGGTCGTGTGTTTTCAACTATTATTTTCTTTTCCAGAGTTCGACTCCCGCTGTGGTTGGTATTGATAAATATGTTTTGTAAATATCAAATTTACTTATAAAATATTAATTTCCTATTTACAATACTCTCATTTTCTACACTTTCTAAAACTCACAAATACAGTGTTACTATCTAACTGAAGCCACTTTTGTCAGCCTAAAAGCCCAACCCAAGTGATTAAGTGAGAGATTTGTTAAATCAAACACACTTTAGTGGCCCGATTTGTTAAAGCCCCAACTCTTGTGGACGGGCTCCCTAACCTATAATTGGGTATGTTTTATAACATTTAGGAAAATCAAAGTCTTAACAAATGCACGTAGAGTGACATTTTACATGGTAACTTCAGCCTCTTCGAGTTGGATCATATGAAAATATCAAAAATACATATGAAAATATCAGTTTTCAAATTTTAATTCTAGTGAATTTCTCTTCTCTTTTTTTTTTTATGTTTTTTTTCCTTTTTGAATTTTAAGGATCACATTAGGCACTTATTTATTTATTTACTTATTTATATTACCCCCTCCGTTCTTTTTTACTTGTCGTTTTAAAAAAAAACACAAAGATCAAAAAATACAATTAATGTTTTGTCTAATTGATCAAAATAGTTATAAAATCTCAATACTATTCTTCTAAAAATCATTGGAAAAAGATGAAAGAAAAATAATTTGGTATTTAATAAATAGATAATATGAAAATTTAAGTCATTAATGTTTTTTTAAAATTTACAAACGACAAGTAAAAATGAACAATTTCGTTAAACACTTTTGACATATAAACATAGCTATATTAAACATTTTTATCAAGATTTTCTCTTGATAAATAGAAGAATTTGAGAAAAACTAATTAAGATAATTAAATATTTATAATCCTTTATACCCTCCCTGACCCCGATAAAAATATTCATTAATAGTAAATTGTCACATGAAATTTTTGTAACAATAATATGTTATTTCTCAAAGGCACTTACAGATCTAGAAGGGGGTTGAATATATCTTTAAATTTCTTCTTTTCAAATAATTAATGGCAAAAAGTACTTTTTGGCGACTGTGGTTATAGTGATTTAACGAAATAGCCACTGTGTTTTTAAAATATTCAATTAGCCCACTGAACTTTTTAAAAATGTGCAATCAACCCATTCCGTCCATTTTGAGTAACAGACGTTAACAATTTGCTTACGTGGCTTTTTGAAAAAAAATAAAAAATTATGTGTCTTTGCTGACTGGGCGGAAGAAAGCTTAGTTATCTTTTTTCTTTTTCTTTTTATCTTTTTTTCCAAACAATACAAATTATCATAAAATAGAAAATTAGCTATAAAATAATTAATTTTAAAAATAAAAATAAAAAATTAATTTTAAAAATAATTAATTAGTTTTAAAATAAAATAATTAATTTAAAAAAAAAATAATTTTAAAATAAAATAATATTTTTCTCTCTTTTTTTCCGATCCAAAATTACATCTGAACAAAAATAACATTTTTAATATTATAAAATTCTTCTTTTGTCCCCAAATTTATCATATTTTCATCTTCTTCATTAAACCTGCCACCATCAATGTTCATCATCTTTAAGCTAGAGGTCGCCACCATCAATGTTCATCATCTTCAAGCTAGAGGTCGCCACCATCATCAATTTTTCTCGCAAGAAAAGTGCAGAAAATAAAAAGAAGAGAAGCAGATCTACATTGATCTCCCAAGTAATTGTGGAAAAAAAAAAGAGAGACTGAAGATTTTTCAGATCTCGCACCACCGCTATCGCAAATTTCTTGTTGAGTATCTATCTAAATCCCAAATTTCTTGTTATCTTCACCATCACAGACCTTATCTCTCACAGACCCTCTCTCACGTTCACTGAAATTGCTCGATCTTGCCTCTTCTACAAAATTCTTATTTCACCAGTAGTAGAGAAAGGAGAGGAAAAAACGACATCTCCTCCTTCCCCTCCCTCAAATCTGTTTGTGGATTTAATATGAAATTGTTTGAAAACTGAAAATCATCGCCTCTATTTCTCTCCTCCTTTCTTGCTTCTAATTTTCCCCTTCCCCCAAGGAGCCACATTCCAAAAAGGTATACTCCCACGTTTTAAAGTCAGCAACAAACATACTGATTTGAAACTAACAATCTTTCTGGGGTTTTTTCAGTAATCTAGATGATGGGTGTTTGGAGGCTGTTCTTATTTTGTACTCCACTACTAACATTTACCGGTTAATCCAGATGATTTTGTTCTTACAAACATACAGATTTTCACCGGTTAATCGGCTGTTTTTTTATTTTGATCTGGTGTTGGGTATTGTTCTGGCCGGGGCCGGATTCTATAGCTTTGGGTAGGCGACTGGTGGACTGGTGGTGGTGGGTCAACGGATTCAAGGGTTTCAATTTTGGCGAGGAAGAAGATGAACAGTAGAGATTTGGTATTTGGGGGATTTGGGATCTTGTTGGAGGAGAGAGTGGATGGTATTTTGATTATTTGAATTATTTAGAATTAAAATAATTAAAAGAAAGGAAAAGAGATAAAAGAAAATAAAAAATTATAAAAAAATAATGTGATTTTGATTGTATAAATAATTTTAATTTTTATGTCATTTGTTTAACTAATTTTTGTTAATTGTATCAAATTTTTTATTTTATGTTAATTATGTACTTACCTTTTTTTTATCATTAAAATATATATTAGTATTAATTTTTAAAATAAAAATAATTATTAAAAGAAAGAAAAAGAGGTTGTTTTTTTTATGTTTAGTTATTAAAAAGTTTTAATATTATTTTATTATTTAGAATTAATTTTAAAAATAAAAAGCCAGTTAGTAAATACACATCATTTTTATTTTTTTTTTCAAACTGCCACATAAGCAACCCAAGCAGATTTTTTAATGTCTGTTACTCGAAATGGACGGAATGGGTTGATTGCATATTTTTAAAAAGTTCAGTGGGCTAATGGAATATTTTAAAAACACAGTGGCTATTTCGTTAAATCACTATAATCACAGTGGCCAAAAAGTACTTTTTGCCAATAATTAATAATATTATTTTTATAAGCACAACGGAGTATGTTCTTTTGTAAAAACCTTTTAAAATCTAGAACAAATATTAGTTTTGAATATAAACAGTAAAGAATAATAGCAAAATAATTAAATGATAAAAGCAGTAAGTAAAGACACATGCAATTTTAAATGGTTCGATGACTAAATAACTCCTACTCTACTCTTCTACTTCTCGAATAGAAAATCCATTAGAATTTAATCACACAAATAAGGACACTTTGTGTAAGACCCCAACTTTTAATAAATAAAATTGAATTTTCTCTAATTATTATTTTGAATAATAAGGTGTTAATTTGATATAATACTTTGGTTATGGGTGAAATGTGCAAATTTTATAAAATAAGCAAGTGGTTATAAAATATTCATTGTTGTCGGGAAATATTCGTTTGGTCGTGGAATATTCTTGTTGTCGGGAAATATTCGTACGATAGCGCAACTATTTGTGGGCCCCATAACGGAAAACTGTCGGATGACGAAAACGACAAGTATGAATTTTTTTTTATAAATAACGGCGAAGTTGCTACCATTAACACTGTTGAAATACCCGGTGGTTAAAGTACAGTAATACGCGTGGTTGCACAGTAGCACACAGTATTGCACAGTATTTTTGGATAATTAATTTTTACGTAAGAAGGCACTACTCAATAATTACTACAGTAATTACAGTTCAATATTTTATTTTATTAATTCAATAATTATTATGTTGATATTTTATATTATTGTTGTTTCAATAATTGTTACTGCACAATATTTCTCATTATCAGATCAATAATTCATATTATTTGAATAATATTATTAGATAACATTATTGGCAATGTCTAAGGAAGTTCTGTCTAGAAAAGGAGTTTGGTCACCTAATTGCGCACCAGTAAGGAGAAATTCTTATCGGAAAGCCCCCTCTTTCTTGGGAACGACCTGGTTGTCATTATTGTGATTCTGTAATATTATTTGTGAATAATTAATTATTGATTTATATGATAAAAAAATATTTATTTTATATGGATATTAATGAAGGAATTAATGCTGAGGTATTTTATTAGTATTTTATCAGAATAGATATATTAAAAATCATTCGTATGTGATTTTCGGTCATTTTCTGTTTGAAATTTGAAAAAATTTTCTTCTACAAAATTGTAGAGAATTAAATTTTATATGGCATGGACATAGCGTTAATATTTTTCTGATAAAAAGACTATTTATTATAAATTATTGAAGTTTCAGAAATAAATATTTTTATTAAAAATATGGGTGAACCCCACTTTTGGTTGTTGTGAAAAAATTTAAATTTTGTGGGCCCTACTAGTGGTGTGATGATAGTTTGGTCAAGGAAGTGTGCGTAGAAATTTTGAAAATATTATTTTATTAAATTTAGTCTGCTTTGGCGTTCTAGCATTTTTCTATAAATAGGGTGTTTAGGTTAGAATTGAAAATCACACCAGAATCAGAAGTTTTCTATCTTTATAATATCGAGCGTATTTTTGCGAGTATTTAGATATTTTGAGAGTTGCTATTTAGTGCAAGTTTTCTTCAATATTATATCTGATATTTCAGTCAGAAGTACTGTTCTTTTGAGGTAAGGGATGTTATTTTCTTCATAAATGATGTTATTTCGTTCAATATTATTATGCCGAAATATTGGTATGAATTTTATTATGAAATTTTTACCTTTTTATGTCGAGGTTACTATTCATGCATACGACACTATTCACGTATACAGTACTATTCACGAATACGATATAGTTCACGAGTACTATTCACGAAATATGATTTTTCTTGTGAGATTTCTACCTTTTCGTGTCAGGATTACTATTCACGTATACGACACTATTCACGAATACGACACTATTCACATAAAAATTAAATTTTCTTTTCTTTGTCCAAGTTGTCTATTATGGTTACTATATTTGATTGTATCCATGTTTTGATCTTCATTCTTGAATTTTGCTCCACAATCGATTATTATGGAGTATTTTTGAACTTTGATAAACCGAAGTACGAATCCCTAATCTTTGCCCTTTTATCTCACTGGATTCGTTTTCTTGAAGATATTTTTCATCATCCTCAGTCCTAAATAATGATATAATTGAATATCTTTGGCCTGTAGTGTAAAGATGAATGATTACCTGATGAATATCTTTGGCCCGTAGTGCAAAGATGGACAGGTATTGAGATGAACATGACTAACAAGTGATACAAATGAATATCTTTGGTCCGTAGTGCAAATATGAATATTTGGTTCAAGATGTATATTGATTGATGTTCCAGGGATAAAATATTGATGATGGACTCTTAAATCATATAAGATAGTAGATTTCATTTTCTACTTAACTCTTCTAAAGAATTGTTATTTTCGCTGCGAATATTGATCTAAAACTGGTTATCCATTATATTTTATCTGATGTATTGAAGGCTAACGATAATTTATTTTACATTATCTTAGTCATAATATTTTTTACTGGGCTAATTGAGCTCATCCTCTCCCTTTTTGTTCCATTTTTCTTCTCAGGAGGAGAGAATATTGCGGGAACTAGTCGGGGTGTAGAGTGATGGGTCCAGAAAGTTGTTTTAGCAGTCCTCACTATTTTGTAAAATAGTGTATCAATAATTGTAATGAGAACTTATTTGAATTTGAATATTGTCTAGAAGACAATATTTGTGTTTAAACTCACAGCTTATGTGTTGTTGTATTTTGCACGACAATTGTAATAATGAAGTTGTAGTTATTTTCAGTACCATATATTTGGCAACTTATAATGGGTTGTGTGGACCTATTTTGGGGGCGTCACATGTGACAACCCCAAAATAGGTCCATTCCACCCAACCCATTCTGAGTCGTCAAATACATGGTACAGAAAACAACTACAACTTTATTACAACAATTGTCGTGTAAAATACAACAACACATATGCTGTGAGTTTGGATACAAATATATACCAAATGTGACTCATGTTCTAACCGTGGACATCACCTCACAATAACACCTTACATAAAGGTATAGTCAAAAACTGTTTTAGAAATTAGAATCTTTGGGAAGTGCTCAAGGAAACCTTCGTACATGGGAGGCCACGCGTCTAGGTTATGATAGATATCATATGGCCACAGAATTATCCTTGGTTGACCCAATAGACCCCAAAGAAAAACGAGAAGATTACTATCATATTCTTCCCAATGGTGAGTCTTCTCTTGACATATCATTATCTCTACTGTCTCTAATTGAGAATTATACTTTAAACAAACACCAAGATTATATAGGTAGTGCTCGTATATATACTCAGCAAGTGGATGAGCACATCCCTGTCTTATGATGACACGAGGTTGTATGTCGTTAGACATCTTGTAGGATAGTGGCAAACCACCCTTCCAACGTTGGGTACACCTTACCCTATTGGATTCACCAAATATAACTACTAAATGAACTTTTCTATACTGCTTCGGGAGAACATCCACAGCTAGAGACCACCGTTCTATTTCCCCATTACCCTCGCTCGACCCAGTTACACTCTTATTACCTGAAAGGAATTGTGAAGCAAAAGGGTGAGCACAACTAGCTCAGTAAAGAATATCATGACTAAAGATAATTAAATTATCAATAGCCTTCATCAATAATAAATCAGAGATTTAGAACATATGGTAAATGATAAAAATTTCAACCATAGTTGCAGTGGAACGAGCAATCCATTAGAAGAGTCAAATAGACTATAAAGTCTATTATCTTCTCCATGTTAAAAATCCATCAACAATGTTTTATCCCTGTAACATCAATCAACAGTTCCTTTCCACAATCATATGAATAACTCATAATCATAATTGTGATTCTAAATTTTTCTTCGCACCCAGGACGAAGAATATTTTCATCACATGTCTTTACCTGAAACATCAAAGATAGTGGTTATACCAAATCACAGTTCCTGTTCATAATCATACTAATAAATCCATCTTTGCACTACGACCAAAGATATTCAACAACAGTTTATCTTTGCACTACTGGCCAAAGATATTCAACAACAGTTCATCTTTGCACTACAGGCCAAAGATATTCAACAACATATCATCTTTGCACTACAAGCCAAAGATATTCATCAACAGTTCATCTTTGCACTACAGGCCAAATATATTCATCAACAGTTCATATTTGCACTACATGCCAAATATATTAATATCTCAAAGAATTATAATCATTTTAGAATTTATATAAACAATAATTATAACCATGTTGATCAATTCACCTTTGCACTTAAGCTTAAGATATTCAATTATAAATTCAATGGTCATGATCATACCAGTCACAATTCAACTTTGCACTACAGGCCAAAGAGAACCCTAGTCATGATCATACCAATAATCTACCCATCTTTACACTCCAGTGAAAGAGAATTTCAACATCATGGTTATAAAAATGTTATATATGATAATAAAAACAATATGATCAACATATAGATTTAATCTCAAGAGTAATATTCATAAATCAACTATAATTTGGTTAGAAAAAGAAACCAATTTTGTCGTGAATAATAATCCGTGAATAGTAACTCATGAATAGTAACTCGTGAATAGTAACCCTGACATGAAAAAGGTAGAAATTCCACAATAATATACATACCAATATTTCGGTATAATGATATTGAAAGAATAATATTCTTAAGCTTATAAACAATTTATTTAAATTGTTTTCACTTTACTAATTAATACATTTAATCATCAAAAATGTCAACTCTTAAGATTTCATCATCAATAACCAAAACCCTCATCAAAAATCTGCATATACCTCATATATAGGATTCTCAAGCCATAAAATCCTATTTTCAATTTTCTTACTTCACATAACATATTTAATTCATTTTCTCATAACTAGACCATTTTCATGAAAAATACCAAATCCGTTCCAAAAATATTTCTTTTCTGGGATTTAGCATAATATAGTCCCATAGTGAACATATATTTTTTTCAGAATTTTTTAAAAGTCATTTACTATTTTTCATATGGCCAAAATAGCCGAATATTTAGACATTTATCAAAAATTGTACTTTTGTCTAAAAATTCTGAAATTTACAGAGTATACTTCTATCATATACATGTACTCCCAATAAAAATTTCATCAATTTTGGAGTTAACCACAAGGAATTATAAGCTGTTACTTTTAAAATAGTCTTTTCTCATAAAATTCATAACTCTCAATCTATACATCCAAAAATCACCATTTTTGGACACAATCAAGAAAACTCATCAAAATATCATTTCAAATTTTTCCAGAATTTTTGAAGATCAGAAAAATTACGAAACTGAAAATCATAACAACCCTTAAAATCCCTTAATATCCCTTACTATCCCTTACCTCAAAAGAGCAGTACTTCTGACTGGATATCGGATATGATGCTGAAGAAAACTTGCACTGATAAATAGCAACTCACCAAGTATCTAAAAACTCACAAAATATGCTTCATAATATAGAGAGAGAAAGAGAGAAAGCTTATGTTTCTGGTGTGATTTTCAATTCTAACTTAGCCCTCTATTTATAGGAAAATTTTGGTAGGTTTGACCTGCAACCTGATGGCTTTACCTGCTACTATTCCCACCCACCACATTTGAAATATAATTCAGCATATTTCTTCACCAACCACAAGTGGGGCCCACCAATTCTAGAATTTTCCACCAAAATGATAAACTCCGAAAATTTAACAATTTCTGAACCAGTCATCTCGTAAAATTCATAATAAATCATACGTTCATTTTTAACGGTTCAAAATTTGTGGACATATACTCAACTTATATATGTATAACATATCCAAATATTACCACGATCCAACGGTCGGATTAAAAATTATAACCCTCGCAAAATATCTCAAAAACCCTAATTTTTAATACCTCCATTCCAACAAAAATACTGATAAAAATCTCAACATTAACTCCTTCATTTTTTAACCACAAAAATATATCCCTCATTTATATCCACATAAAATAAATATTTTCTTATCATATGAATCAATAATTAATTATTCACAAATAATATTACAGAATCACATTTATGACAACCAGGCCGTTCCCAGGAAAGAGGGGGCTTTCCAATAAGGATTTTTCCTTACTGGCGCGCAATTAGATGACCAAACCTCTCCTTAGACAGAACTTTCTAGTCATTGCCAATAATGTTATCTAATAATATTATTCAAATAATATGAATTATTGATCTGATAATGGGAAATACTGTGCAGCAACAATTATTGAACAACAACAATATAAAATTTCAACGTAGCAATTATTGAATCAATAAAATAAAATATTGAACAGTAATTACTGTAACAATTATTGAGTAGTGCCTTCTTACGTAAGAATCAATAATTTCAAAAATACTGTGCAATACCGTGTGCTACTGTGCAATAACGCGTATTACTGTATTTTAACCACCGGGTATTTCAACAGTATTAACGATAACAACTACGCCGTTATTTGTAAAAACTCAAATTTGTCGTTTTTCTTCACCCGACAGTTATTCGTTATGGGGCCCACAAATAGCTGCGCCGTCGCACGAATATTCTCCGACAGAAAGAATATTCCACGACCAAACGAATATTCCCCGACAACAATGATTATTTTATAACCACTTGCTTATTTTGAAAAAAAATTCATATTTCACCCATAACTTTAAACTTTTATCAATTTAACCATTTACTGAATAGTAATTATAAGAAAAATTGAATACTTTTATTTCATAAAATTCGGGGTCTTACAATCTCCCCTCCTTATGAAATTTCGTCCCCGAAATTTACGTACCTGGTATTTCGAAGAGTTGAGAATACCTTGCTTCCATTTCAGATTCTATCTCTCAGATCATCATGATTTCTCCATTGCTCATCTCCCATGATAACTTCATTTGGGTTCCTCATTTGTTGGGAAGTCATGACAACCGCCATCCCTCGAACTACTCGGCTTTGACTTGTCTGGAGCAGCATTTGGCGTCATCATTACTGTTGGAATATACCTTTCTATAGGATATATTCCTCCCTCAACTGCCTCTTCGTACTCCTCATTCATGATCTGAATCATCAATCTTCGATCCATATCGGATTCAGGTTGACCGCTATGTACAGGGTAATTCAAAACTCGATGTTGGGTTCTCCCAATTGCTTTCCAAAAAGAGAAATTCATATCATCTATTTTAGCCTTCTTAGATCGAACATCTCTTTCCACAATATCCACGTGTCGTGCGGCTTTTGCCCATGCATCACTTATTCTCACTCGTTCAATTTTTTCTTCTTTCAGCTCAGATTCCATTTTTATCATCTTATACTCTGCCAAAGAATGCTTCTGTTCAAGCATCACATATCGGGTAACACAAGCTTGAATTGTTGCATCCTTTTGTTCCACGACCGCCTGTCGTTCTTCTGCCTGCTCTTCTAACTCATGAATACGATTTTGAAATTCTACATTTTGATCATATAATACCTCTAATAAACTCTCCTCTGGTACTTCTTCTTCCTCTTCTTCCTCAGTCTCAGCTGTTACCTCTGCGACTATCTCGGGTGCAACTATCAATTCTTCACTCACCAGATAGATATCTCTAATTCCTTCTTCGTCTGACATCACATTATCATGGTTAGTGATTAGAGGTATCCCCACAGTCTCATTCACTCCATTGTTAGCATTCTCAGCTGCCATTCTCAAATACTGCCATAAAATAAGGGTTAATTAAACAAATTAACATATCACATAATATCCCAATATTATGACTAACCAACAAATAAGCTTAGGTAGGACACACTAGCGAAGGATTTACGCATCTCTCCCCTCCTAGTTATATTCCCCGATCTCCACCAGAGATCATATCCCTAAGCTCTGATACCACCTGTGACAACCCCAAAATAGGTCCATTCCACCCAACCCATTCTGAGTCGTCAAATACATGGTACAGAAAACAACTACAACTTTATTACAACAATTGTCGTGCAAAATACAACAACACATATGCTGTGAGTTTGGATACAAATATATACCAAATGTGACTCATGTTCCAACCGTGGACATCACCTCACAATAACACCTTACATAAAGGTATAGTCAAAAACTGTTTTAGAAATTAGAATCTTTGGGAAGTGCTCAAGGAAACCTTCGTACATGGGAGGCCACGCGTCTAGGTTATGATAGATATCATATGGCCACAGAATTATCCTTGGTTGACCCAATAGACCCCAAAGAAAAACGAGAAGATTACTATCATATTCTTCCCAATGGTGAGTCTTCTCTTGACATATCATTATCTCTACTGTCTCTAATTGAGAATTATACTTTAAACAAACACCAAGATTATATAGGTAGTGCTCGTATATATACTCAGCAAGTGGATGAGCACATCCCTGTCTT
Organism: Panax notoginseng; assembly: GCA_016801055.1. NCBI lineage: Eukaryota > Viridiplantae > Streptophyta > Magnoliopsida > Apiales > Araliaceae > Panax > Panax notoginseng. The sequence continues at coordinate 170,679,444 of CM029021.1, forward strand.
ATGATGACACGAGGTTGTATGTCGTTAGACATCTTGTATGATAGTGGCAAACCACCCTTCCAACGTTGGGTACACCTTACCCTATTGGATTCACCAAATATAACTACTAAATGAACTTTTCTATACTGCTTCGGGAGAACATCCACAGCTAGAGACCACCGTTCTATTTCCCCGTTACCCTCGCTCGACCCAGCTACACTCTTATTACCTGAAAGGAATTGTGAAGCAAAAGGGTGAGCACAACTAGCTCAGTAAAGAATATCATGACTAAAGATAATTAAATTATCAATAGCCTTCATCAATAATAAATCAGAGATTTAGAACATATGGTAAATGATAAAAATTTCAACCATAGTTGCAGCGGAACGAGCAATCCATTAGAAGAGTCAAATAGACTATAAAGTCTATTATCTTCTCCATGTTAAAAATCCATCAACAATGTTTTATCCCTGTAACATCAATCAACAGTTCCTTTCCACAATCATATGAATAACTCATAATCATAATTGTGATTCTAAATTTTTCTTCGCACCCAGGACGAAGAATATTTTCATCACATGTCTTTACCTGAAACATCAAAGATCATGGTTATACCAAATCACAGTTCCTGTTCATAATCATACTAATAAATCCATCTTTGCACTACGACCAAAGATATTCAACAACAGTTTATCTTTGCACTACTGGCCAAAGATATTCAACAACAGTTCATCTTTGCACTACAGGCCAAAGATATTCAACAACATATCATCTTTGCACTACAAGCCAAAGATATTCATCAACAGTTCATCTTTGCACTACAGGCCAAATATATTCATCAACAGTTCATATTTGCACTACATGCCAAATATATTAATATCTCAAAGAATTATAATCATTTTAGAATTTATATAAACAATAATTATAACCATGTTGATCAATTCACCTTTGCACTTAAGCTTAAGATATTCAATTATAAATTCAATGGTCATGATCATACCAGTCACAATTCAACTTTGCACTACAGGCCAAAGAGAACCCTAGTCATGATCATACCAATAATCTACCCATCTTTACACTCCAGTGAAAGAGAATTTCAACATCAAGGTTATAAAAATGTTATATATGATAATAAAAACAATATGATCAACATATAGATTTAATCTCAAGAGTAATATTCATAAATCAACTATAATTTGGTTAGAAAAAGAAACCAATTTTGTCGTGAATAATAATTCGTGAATAGTAACTCATGAATAGTAACTCGTGAATAGTAACCCTGACATGAAAAAGGTAGAAATTCCACAATAAAATACATACCAATATTTCGGTATAATGATATTGAAAGAATAATATTCTTAAGCTTATAAACAATTTATTTAAATTGTTTACACTTTACTAATTAATGCATTTAATCATCAAAAATGCCAACTCTTAAGATTTCATCATCAATAACCAAAACCCTCATCAAAAATCTGCATATACCTCATATAGGATTCTCAAGCCATAAAATCCTATTTTCAATTTTCTTACTTCACATAACATATTTAATTCATTTACTCATAACTAGACCATTTTCATGAAAAATACCAAATCAGTTCCAAAAATATTTCTTTTCTGGGATTTAGCATAATATAGTCCCATAGTGAACATATATTTTTTTCAGAATTTTTAAAAGTCATTTACTATTTTTCATATGGCCAAAATAGCCGAATATTTAGACATTTATCAAAAATTGTACTTTTGTCTAAAAATTCTGAAATTTACAGAGTATACTTCTATCATATACATGTACTCCCAATAAAAATTTCATCAATTTTGGAGTTAACCACAAGGAATTATAAGCTGTTACTTTTAAAATAGTCTTTTCTCATAAAATTCATAACTCTCAATCTATACATCCAAAAATCACCATTTTTGGACACAATCAAGAAAACTCATCAAAATATCATTTCAAATTTTTCCAGAATTTTTGAAGATCAGAAAAATTACGAAACTGAAAATCATAACAACCCTTAAAATCCCTTAATATCCCTTACTATCCCTTACCTCAAAAGAGCAGTACTTCTGACTGGATATCGGATATGATGCTGAAGAAAACTTGCACTGATGAATAGCAACTCACCAAGTATCTAAAAACTCACAAAATATGCTTCATAATATAGAGAGAGAAAGAGAGAAAGCTTATGTTTCTGGTGTGATTTTCAATTCTAACTTAGCCCTCTATTTATAGGAAAATTTTGGTAGGTTTGACCTGCAACCTGATGGCTTTACCTGCTACTATTCCCACCCACCACATTTGAAATATAATTCAGCACATTTCTTCACCAACCACAAGTGGGGCCCACCAATTCTAGAATTTTCCACCAAAATGATAAACTCCAAAAATTCAACAATTTCTGAACCAGTCATCTCGTAAAATTCATAATAAATCATACGTTCATTTTTAACGGTTCAAAATTTGTGGACATATACTCAACTTATATATGTATAACATATCCAAATATTACCACGATCCAACGGTCGGATTAAAAATTATAACCCCCGCAAAATATCTCAAAAACCCTGATTTTTAATACCTCCATTCCGACAAAAATACTGATAAAAACCTCAACATTAACTCCTTCATTTTTAACCACAAAAATATATCCCTCATTTATATCCACATAAAATAAATATTTTCTTATCATATGAATCAATAATTAATTATTCACAAATAATATTACAGAATCACATTTATGACAACCAGGCCGTTCCCAGGAAAGAGGGGGCTTTCCAATAAGGATTTTTCCTTACTGGCGCGCAATTAGATGACCAAACCTCTCCTTAGACAGAACTTTCTAGACATTGCCAATAATGTTATCTAATAATATTATTCAAATAATATGAATTATTGATCTGATAATGGGAAATACTGTGCAGCAACAATTATTGAACAACAATAATATAAAATTTCAACGTAGCAATTATTGAATCAATAAAATAAAATATTGAACAGTAATTACTGTAACAATTATTGAGTAGTGCCTTCTTACGTAAGAATCAATAATTTCAAAAATACTGTGCAATACCGTGTGCTACTGTGCAATAACGCGTATTACTGTATTTTAACCACCGGGTATTTCAACAGTATTAACGATAACAACTACGCCGTTATTTGTAAAAACTCAAATTTGTCGTTTTTCTTCACCCGACAGTTATTCGTTATGGGGCCCACAAATAGCTGCGCCGTCGTACGAATATTCTCCGACAGAAAGAATATTCCACGACCAAACGAATATTCCCCGACAACAATGATTATTTTATAACCACTTGCTTATTTTGAAAAAAAATTCATATTTCACCCATAACTTTAAACTTTTATCAATTTAACCATTTACTGAATAGTAATTATAAGAAAAATTGAATACTTTTATTTCATAAAATTCGGGGTCTTACAATCTCCCCTCCTTATGAAATTTCGTCCCCGAAATTTACGTACCTGGTATTTCGAAGAGTTGAGAATACCTTGCTTCCATTTCAGATTCTATCTCTCAGATCATCATGATTTCTCCATTGCTCATCTCCCATGATAACTTCATTTGGGTTCCTCATTTGTTGGGAAGTCATGACAACCGCCATCCCTCGAACTACTCGGCTTTGACTTGTCTGGAGCAGCATTTGGCGTCATCATTACTGTTGGAATATACCTTTCTATAGGACATATTCCTCCCTCAACTGCCTCTTCGTACTCCTCATTCATGATCTGAATCATCAATCTTCGATCCATATCGGATTCAGGTTGACCGCTATGTACAGGGTAATTCAAAACTCGATGTTGGGTTCTCCCAATTGCTTTCCAAAAAGAGAAATTCATATCATCTATTTTAGCCTTCTTAGATCGAACATCTCTTTCCACAATATCCACGTGTCGTGCGGCTTTTGCCCATGCATCACTTATTCTCACTCGTTCAATTTTTTCTTCTTTCAGCTCAGATTCCATTTTTATCATCTTATACTCTGCCAAAGAATGCTTCTGTTCAAGCATCACATATCGGGTAACACAAGCTTGAATTGTTGCATCCTTTTGTTCCACGACCGCCTGTCGTTCTTCTGCCTGCTCTTCTAACTCATGAATACGATTTTGAAATTCTACATTTTGATCATATAATACCTCTAATAAACTCTCCTCTGGTACTTCTTCTTCCTCTTCTTCCTCAGTCTCAGCTGTTACCTCTGCGACTATCTCGGGTGCAACTATCAATTCTTCACTCACCAGATAGATATCTCTAATTCCTTCTTCGTCTGACATCACATTATCATGGTTAGTGATTAGAGGTATCCCCACAGTCTCATTCACTCCATTGTTAGCATTCTCAGCTGCCATTCTCAAATACTGCCATAAAATAAGGGTTAATTAAACAAATTAACATATCACATAATATCCCAATATTATGACTAACCAACAAATAAGCTTAGGTAGGACACACTAGCGAAGGATTTACGCATCTCTCCCCTCCTAGTTATATTCCCCGATCTCCACCAGAGATCATATCCCTAAGCTCTGATACCACCTGTGACAACCCCAAAATAGGTCCATTCCACCCAACCCATTCTGAGTCGTCAAATACATGGTACAGAAAACAACTACAACTTTATTACAACAATTGTCGTGCAAAATACAACAACACATATGCTGTGAGTTTGGATACAAATATATACCAAATGTGACTCATGTTCTAACCGTGGACATCACCTCACAATAACACCTTACATAAAGGTATAGTCAAAAACTGTTTTAGAAATTAGAATCTTTGGGAAGTGCTCAAGGAAACCTTCGTACATGGGAGGCCACGCGTCTAGGTTATGATAGATATCATATGGCCACAGAATTATCCTTGGTTGACCCAATAGACCCCAAAGAAAAACGAGAAGATTACTATCATATTCTTCCCAATGGTGAGTCTTCTCTTGACATATCATTATCTCTACTGTCTCTAATTGAGAATTATACTTTAAACAAACACCAAGATTATATAGGTAGTGCTCGTATATATACTCAGCAAGTGGATGAGCACATCCCTGTCTTATGATGACACGAGGTTGTATGTCGTTAGACATCTTGTATGATAGTGGCAAACCACCCTTCCAACGTTGGGTACACCTTACCCTATTGGATTCACCAAATATAACTACTAAATGAACTTTTCTATACTGCTTCGGGAGAACATCCACAGCTAGAGACCACCGTTCTATTTCCCCATTACCCTCGCTCGACCCAGCTACACTCTTATTACCTGAAAGGAATTGTGAAGCAAAAGGGTGAGCACAACTAGCTCAGTAAAGAATATCATGACTAAAGATAATTAAATTATCAATAGCCTTCATCAATAATAAATCAGAGATTTAGAACATATGGTAAATGATAAAAATTTCAACCATAGTTGCAGCGGAACGAGCAATCCATTAGAAGAGTCAAATAGACTATAAAGTCTATTATCTTCTCCATGTTAAAAATCCATCAACAATGTTTTATCCCTGTAACATCAATCAACAGTTCCTTTCCACAATCATATGAATAACTCATAATCATAATTGTGATTCTAAATTTTTCTTCGCACCCAGGACGAAGAATATTTTCATCACATGTCTTTACCTGAAACATCAAAGATATGGTTATACCAAATCACAGTTCCTGTTCATAATCATACTAATAAATCCATCTTTGCACTACGACCAAAGATATTCAACAACAGTTTATCTTTGCACTACTGGCCAAAGATATTCAACAACAGTTCATCTTTGCACTACAGGCCAAAGATATTCAACAACATATCATCTTTGCACTACAAGCCAAAGATATTCATCAACAGTTCATCTTTGCACTACAGGCCAAATATATTCATCAACAGTTCATATTTGCACTACATGCCAAATATATTAATATCTCAAAGAATTATAATCATTTTAGAATTTATATAAACAATAATTATAACCATGTTGATCAATTCACCTTTGCACTTAAGCTTAAGATATTCAATTATAAATTCAATGGTCATGATCATACCAGTCACAATTCAACTTTGCACTACAGGCTAAAGAGAACCCTAGTCATGATCATACCAATAATCTACCCATCTTTACACTCCAGTGAAAGAGAATTTCAACATCAAGGTTATAAAAATGTTATATATGATAATAAAAACAATATGATCAACATATAGATTTAATCTCAAGAGTAATATTCATAAATCAACTATAATTTGGTTAGAAAAAGAAACCAATTTTGTCGTGAATAATAATTCGTGAATAGTAACTCATGAATAGTAACTCGTGAATAGTAACCCTGACATGAAAAAGGTAGAAATTCCACAATAATATACATACCAATATTTCGGTATAATGATATTGAAAGAATAATATTCTTAAGCTTATAAACAATTTATTTAAATTGTTTACACTTTACTAATTAATACATTTAATCATCAAAAATGCCAACTCTTAAGATTTCATCATCAATAACCAAAACCCTCATCAAAAATCTGCATATACCTCATATAGGATTCTCAAGCCATAAAATCCTATTTTCAATTTTCTTACTTCACATAACATATTTAATTCATTTTCTCATAACTAGACCATTTTCATGAAAAATACCAAATCCGTTCCAAAAATATTTCTTTTCTGGGATTTAGCATAATATAGTCCCATAGTGAACATATATTTTTTTCAGAATTTTTTAAAAGTCATTTACTATTTTTCATATGGCCAAAATAGCCGAATATTTAGACATTTATCAAAAATTGTACTTTTGTCTAAAAATTCTGAAATTTACAGAGTATACTTCTATCATATACATGTACTCCCAATAAAAATTTCATCAATTTTGGAGTTAACCACAAGGAATTATAAGCTGTTACTTTTAAAATAGTCTTTTCTCATAAAATTCATAACTCTCAATCTATACATCCAAAAATCACCATTTTTGGACACAATCAAGAAAACTCATCAAAATATCATTTCAAATTTTTCCAGAATTTTTGAAGATCAGAAAAATTACGAAACTGAAAATCATAACAACCCTTAAAATCCCTTAATATCCCTTACTATCCCTTACCTCAAAAGAGCAGTACTTCTGACTGGATATCGGATATGATGCTGAAGAAAACTTGCACTGATAAATAGCAACTCACCAAGTATCTAAAAACTCACAAAATATGCTTCATAATATAGAGAGAGAAAGAGAGAAAGCTTATGTTTCTGGTGTGATTTTCAATTCTAACTTAGCCCTCTATTTATAGGAAAATTTTGGTAGGTTTGACCTGCAACCTGATGGCTTTACCTGCTACTATTTCCACCCACCACATTTGAAATATAATTCAGCATATTTCTTCACCAACCACAAGTGGGGCCCACCAATTCTAGAATTTTCCACCAAAATGATAAACTCCAAAAATTTAACAATTTCTGAACCAGTCATCTCGTAAAATTCATAATAAATCATACGTTCATTTTTAACGGTTCAAAATTTGTGGACATATACTCAACTTATATATGTATAACATATCCAAATATTACCACGATCCAACGGTCGGATTAAAAATTATAACCCTCGCAAAATATCTCAAAAACCCTAATTTTTAATACCTCCATTCCAACAAAAATACTGATAAAAATCTCAACATTAACTCCTTCATTTTTTAACCACAAAAATATATCCCTCATTTATATCCACATAAAATAAATATTTTCTTATCATATGAATCAATAATTAATTATTCACAAATAATATTACAGAATCACATTTATGACAACCAGGCCGTTCCCAGGAAAGAGGGGGCTTTCCAATAAGGATTTTTCCTTACTGGCGCGCAATTAGATGACCAAACCTCTCCTTAGACAGAACTTTCTAGTCATTGCCAATAATGTTATCTAATAATATTATTCAAATAATATGAATTATTGATCTGATAATGGGAAATACTGTGCAGCAACAATTATTGAACAACAACAATATAAAATTTCAACGTAGCAATTATTGAATCAATAAAATAAAATATTGAACAGTAATTACTGTAACAATTATTGAGTAGTGCCTTCTTACGTAAGAATCAATAATTTCAAAAATACTGTGCAATACCGTGTGCTACTGTGCAATAACGCGTATTACTGTATTTTAACCACCGGGTATTTCAACAGTATTAACGATAACAACTACGCCGTTATTTGTAAAAACTCAAATTTGTCGTTTTTCTTCACCCGACAGTTATTCGTTATGGGGCCCACAAATAGCTGCGCCGTCGCACGAATATTCTCCGACAGAAAGAATATTCCACGACCAAACGAATATTCCCCGACAACAATGATTATTTTATAACCACTTGCTTATTTTGAAAAAAAATTCATATTTCACCCATAACTTTAAACTTTTATCAATTTAACCATTTACTGAATAGTAATTATAAGAAAAATTGAATACTTTTATTTCATAAAATTCGGGGTCTTACATCACACTTTGCCCTCTTCAAGCCCAGCAGATACTTAGATACTTAACAGCTCGAGCTGTGTATACTGGATCGTTGAGTTCGTTCTTGATTATTATTTTTTTGCAGAGTTCTTGGCTTTTTGATCAATACTTCAACACTTTCAAAGTTGGATCCTTATAACCTTTTATACTTTGCTAAGAAATGTTTCCGTTGCAAAGTACCCGTTTGTGCAATTAATGCTCAGATGTACTACGATACTTGATGTTAACATTTTAAACCTTGAACACAGATCTTTTTTTTGCGTGCCACATCAGTCTGTTTTCTCACCTAACACTTTTGACGTGTCACTGTCACCAATTAGCTAGTATACACATAATCTGAATTTCGATTTTAGCCAATGATATTTTGAGAGTGCATTGGGACCTTCAACTTGCAAACGCTTCATTGTCAATCAGTTTATCAGAATTAACTATTCTATGATCGAGTTGTTTAGCTGGCTGGGAGAATCATATGTTCACTTGACGATCTAAAGTGACTTTACGAAGCATATAGTTTTTGTTACTCCAAGTAGTTAAGCGATCCTTTTGATGTATGTGTGATCTTGTATGTTTTCTGTGATATTGGCCTTTAATTAACAGAGTAACCTTACAATCCTATCAACCATACATCAACTCAGCTTTTCAATATCAACCTAATAATATTTGATATTTCTATTTTAAGTCCTTGTACAATTTATCAATTCTTTATAAGAATTGTTCAAATCATACCGGTACAAAATATATTCTCATTCATCATCAAATTAAAATATGCAAACTCTAACATAATCCTACTAATGAAGGGTAATATAATAATTTAACTTGTTGAGTGTTTTGTAAAGATATTTAATCCTGTCAAGTTGCTAAGGATTGACAATCACAAGGACTTTGAAACCTATTAGGGTTCTGGTTTTCAATTTTTGTAGGGGAAGACTCTCACATTATAAATAAATAAGAGATGTTCTAACACATTCAAAATACACAATTCTGACTCCCATAATAGCTCTACACTATAAATAAATGTAGGAGAGTACTCCCACGTTATAAATAAATAAGAGATGTTCTAACACATTTAAAATAATTCTACACTATAAATAAATAATTAAGGACCGTAATACTTTTACACTATAAATAAATAAGGGCTTTAATAGTTCTACAGTATAAATAAATAAGGAATGCTCTAACACATTTAAGATACACAATTATGACTCACATAGTAATTTTCTCTCCTCATATAAGATTTGAAGTATCGGAAAATTCTTCCAAATCCGCTAACTTTCTTTCGGAGCCCCCAACTCCGATAGACCTTTTGCCAGAGCTCCCAACTCTGATGGACCTTTTGTTGATATTTAGATGAAACTTGTGGGTTAACTGAAACTCTAATTTGGAGTTGTTAACTACTGAACATCACCCTAAAAAAGTAATTCAAAATATTGATTTTTTTTCTTTTTGTAAATTTATGATAAGTTTAGATTGAAGTAATGAAGATATAAATGAAATGAAAAAAATGTATTTAATAATAATTGAAATGGATTAAATCATTTTTATTTCTCAATTTATAATTTTTTATTCTTTGTGAGGTAGATAGCATAGAATAAGGGGGATGTATTCAATTAAGATTTTAAATTTTTTTTTTAAGTGACAGACTTTTATAGAATTTGTGGGATTTTAATGACTTTCACATACTTTAAAGACTTTTTAAAAGTGACTTTTATAGACTCCATAAAATAAGTAACAGACTTTTATAAACTTTTTATCAAGATTATGATAGACTTTTGTATACTTTAATATATCTTGTAACTTATATTAATTGTTAATTAGTCCATGTGTACAACCTCTCCCTCTTTTTTCATGAACAATAGTAAATCTCATTATATTATTGTGGCATGATATTTTATATATGCTGAAAGTGTTCACATTATTGTACTCATTTCATGATACATTTAGATACTCGGATACCAATAAAACTTTAGAAATTACAAATACAATACAAAAATTAAGCTCACTTTTTATTGAACTATACATACTTTATGCATATGCGCTTTTTAGTAGGAATACCAAACTCTGTTTTTCACAAAATAATATGACAATGAAAATTTATATGATCAAAAGTTGCAAAACTTCATACATGTGAGTAAATTGCCACCAAGTTATAGAAAATTTATCACAATTGGGTACCAAAAATCACCTATCTTTGTAATCACCAAAATAAACTCAAAATAATTCAATTTTTTAAAAATTTCAAAACTATTATCCTTGTTACCGGCCATTGTTATTATTATGATCGACGTCTCTCCACATGTCAGAAGCTATACTAGTCCTCCATTCATTAGCATTCTCTCGTTGTTGCTCTTGAGTTTCAAAAATTTGTTCCAAATTATCTTCTTGATTGAGTGGTAACGATGAAAATAGTGAAGACTCGTTATCTAGTTTAATTGAAAATTCATCTGAACTACACTCCTTACGAAGAAAACTGTGGAGTCCTACACAAGTTATAATGTTCAAGTATGCATATAAATTCCAATATTTTAAAATAATTTAGATGATAATAATAGTAGTAATAATAATAAAATTTTATTTTGTATTGAAAGTAATTAAGTTTGTTAGGTTATGTATGAGCATGAGTATTACTGATGCATGCATGTGTAGAAATACAAATGCTTTTATTTATGCTTCCAAATAGAGGAGGTGGCTGAAATCCATTAGTTGCTGGATTATTCTCCAAAGTTTAGGGTAGATTTTGAACATGAGTTCTTTAATTTCGAACGGAAAAAGGTAACATAGCTGCATGCATATTGGAAAAAATTAAACAAAGTTGTTTGCCATAATTATATATTTAGAAACAAGAACAGAAAATAAGAGACAAATTTATATATGTAGTCTCACTTTTTGGTAGCTGCGTTAAGTCCCATTATGTTTAACTTGCTCAATATAATATATCCAATTAATAATTAATTTTATTCACCTTTGTGTTTATTTGGAAGTCTTTATAAATCTTTAGAGATGGGGTAAGACTTTGAATATGAGTTGATAGTTGTAATTTTCTTCTAAAGTCTGTAAAACTCTACTATTTGATAGAAATCTTTAAAATCTATGACTTTTTGAATACCGAAATACTTTTATAGACTTTATAAAAATCTTAATTCAATACCACCTAACTTTTAAAGACATTAAAAAAATTATAATTGAATACCACTAAATTTTTATAAACTCTTTAAATATCTTGATTAAATACAACTAAACTTTTAAAATCAATAAAAATCTTGAATACTCCCCCCTGAGTCATTTTCATTTTCATAAGTAGAAAACTAGAATGCTATTTCTGATTCACTGCATTTCTCTACTTCACGACTTCAAGGCCCCCAAAAAAAGAAGAAAAAAAGAAGTTTCCCACCAAACGAACCCATCCAATTTTCTTCACATCTCTGACTCTTCCTTTCTCATTCGCGCCTGCGTATTCTTCGTTTGATTTTTCACATGAATTCACTATTAACAAATTTTTTAATTCATTAAGCAAAACATGAAACAATTGCACAAACATTCACCATATTCCCACAAGAGGGACATAGAAATGCCGCCAACGAACTCATTCCCATATTCCCCAAAATCCATAAAACATCAGAGATCACTCCCTAGATCCATCAACCACATCTTCAAAGAACAAAGAATCCTCTTTATCTTTGTGGGTATTCTCATTGGTTCCACTTTCTTCATTATCCAGCCAAGCCTTTCCCGTTTGGTCCCCTCTGATCCCCGTTCCTCCATACCCAGATCAATTTCTAATGCCGATCATGAATCTGTACCGAAACCATTTCGTAAGAATTATGGGGTGATTGGGAAGATAGAAGCTGCAACCGGAAGGATTCCAGTGGGAATTGGGCGAAAACGATTGAGAATTGTGGTTACTGGTGGTGCCGGATTTGTGGGTAGCCATTTGGTTGATAAGTTGATTGCTAGGGGTGATAATGTGATTGTGATTGATAATTTCTTCACTGGAAGGAAAGATAATGTGATGCATCATTTTGGGAATCCAAGGTTTGAGCTTATTAGGCATGATGTTGTTGAACCCATTTTGCTGGAGGTGGATCAGATCTATCACTTAGCTTGTCCCGCTTCGCCTGTTCATTACAAGTATAATCCTGTCAAGACTATTATATCCTTTAATGAAAATTAAATTAGTTGCGGATTGTAGGTTTGTTATATGCATATATAGATTGCTATAGCATAATCTTGTAGCTTATTGAATTTAGGAATTGCTTGAGATCCTTGACTATGATTACAAGACAAATGTGATGGGTACCTTAAACATGTTGGGTCTTGCCAAAAGGATTGGGGCGAGGTTTTTGCTCACAAGTACAAGTGAGGTTTATGGTGATCCACTTGAGCATCCACAAAAAGAGACATATTGGGGAAATGTGAATCCAATAGGTGAACTTAGGCCACAAACAATTTTTTGTTTCTGTAGACTGCTTGCTTTTGTTTGTTTCAATGATGTTCATAATGTTTAAAACTTAGGTGTGAGGAGCTGCTACGATGAAGGGAAACGAACGGCTGAGACTTTGGCTATGGATTATCATCGAGGTGCAGATGTTGAGGTAATGAATTCTGGTATTTGTTTCTTTAGCTCTATGTGATGTGATGATGTCTTATAAAATGGGTAACTTGATGCGAAGATAGTTTAGTACTAGAAACTCGATTGCAATGTCAAAAATTATTATTGAAAAATAATAACTTGTGAACCCAGGCTAATTTTGTGAGGATAATTATCTAAATATAAGCTTGTGTGGGTAGTAACCCTTGGAGTTGGCAAGGAAAAGAAGAGAAAGGCGGCAACAGGAGTTGAACTCCGGATCTGCATGTTATATAAGTGAAGTGCCTTCCCAGTGTGAAAATTATAATAATTGACTTGAAACTAGTGTGTGATTCTAATTCAAAAGAATTAAGTCTAAATTACTTTTTCCCATGAGAATGGTGCGGTTAAGTGTTTGTTCTTAACTTTTTTGATACAGTTTGACTGATATTAACAGCTGTCCATTTTTTTCTTTATACATGAAGTAGCAACCAGCAATTTCCACTTGTTGTATGTTGCACTTATAGTTTTTGAACTTTGGAATATATCCTATCAACACAAGTAAGAGGATAATTATGTGAAGGTCTTTATATGTAACTACAGCTTCAACTAGGAACAAATGCCTAGAAATTATCAACACTTCTTCAACAAGAGCTACATATATATATATATATATATATATATATATATATATATGTTGATAACTTGTAAGAAGATCCTTTTCTTTTTTCTGCTTATCAGAAGAAAAAAGATACTTTTTTATCAACTCTGTCTTTGTGATATGTATGTAATATATGTAACTGATATATATACATATATATATATATATACCAAATAGTATATTCTGTAATCAGCCCACTATATTTAAATTCACAGTTTGTTGCATTAATATAACTACAGCTTCAACCAGGAACAAATGCCTAGAAATTATCATTAGTTCTTCAAAAAGAGCTACATATATATATATATATATATATATATATATGTTGATAACTTGTAAGATGATCCTTTTCTTTTTTCCGCTTATCAGAAGAAAAAAAAGATACTTTTTCATCAATTCTTCATCTTTGTGATATGTACGTAATATATATATATATATATATATATATATATATATATATATATATATATATATATTCAATAGTATATGTCTGTAATCAACCCACTATATTTAAATTCACAGTTTGTTGCATTAATTTAGTTTATCACTCCAGGTGAGTTTTTGAGGAATGGAAATTTTTGTGAAGATGATGTAATCTGGCCATTATCATAAATACTTTGCCTGTTGGAATTGATTATTGCTTTTGGTCTAACTTTAGAGGGATAGATGTTATGGTGTGGTAAGGAGGAGCCAAGGATGTGTCACATACCCCATCCATGAAAGTGTTCTTTTCCAAAATTGAATAACTATGTCCCAAGTTGCCAAGTTATGTAATCTTCTGAGAGCATCAAGATTTTGTGATTGAATAGAAATATAATTTGATAGCAGGTCGGGAAAATATGTGAAAAATTAGGAGAAGGGAAAATGGGAAATCAAGAGTAGGAAGCAGCTTGTGTGAAGCAGATGGATACTATCTTAATTAACTAATCTGGCTGTTCTGGAATGAATTTTGATATTAAGATAGTTGATAAGATAGGAAGGTCCAGATTTTGTTTTTGCTTGTTTGATGAAAGTTTCAAATTTATGATAAGAGTTAAATGCACTTTGAATCCCCCAAGTTTACCCCCATTTTTTACATTGCATCCTATATTTCAAAACATGACACTTTGCATCCCGCACTTTTAGCGAACCAACACATAACACCCTCCGATCCAAAATTCGTCACTAAAAGTGCAAAATTCGTCACTTTTACACATTAACCCTATCACTTTTAGCGACGAATTTTGGGCCGGAGGGTGTTATGTGTCTATTCACTAAAAGTGCGGGGTGCAAAGTGTCACATTTTGAATTATATTATGCAATTTGCAAAATGGGTTAAACTTGGGGATACAAGTGTATTTAACTTTTTATGAGAATAAGTTGCAAATTTTCCACTATGATGGTTATTGATTCTTTGCAGGCATATTGGGAAATTTGATTTCTAATCTTATACGAGACTCAATGTGAGACAAAACAGATTCTGGTTGGCATTTCTGTCAATTCCCTAGTGTTGAATACTCACTCATGCTACTGTAATTACAGTTATATATTCGTTCTGTGTAAATCATGTGTGGGCTTTATTAAGATGGTCCTTGTGCTTTGCAGGTGCGCATTGCACGTATATTCAATACATATGGACCTCGTATGTGTCTAGACGATGGGCGTGTTGTCAGTAATTTTGTTGCACAGGTAACTCTGCTTTTGTGTTTATTTGTTGCACAGAAATCCTCCAGGTTTTTGGCTTTATGATTGTCTTCTGGAAGTTATTTATATATTAGGATTTCTCAGTATCATATCCATGTTTTGCAGGCCATCCGCAAGCAACCATTGACAGTGTATGGCGATGGAAAGCAAACAAGAAGCTTTCAATATGTGTCAGACTTGGTATGTCATATATTATGTAATTGATTGTATACCTGTTTGTGCTTGTTCTGGGACTTTCTAGATGATATATATGTTGAAAAAAATACTCTTAATTTTATTTAGAAAGAGGTTAATTTAACCATTCTTTATTCAAAATATTCACAATGACAAAATGTACCATGTCAAAAAAAATTGGAAGCACTCAAACTTAAACAAACCCAATTTAGTTCATGAATTTTCATTCCAAATTTCTCTTCAAGGAACCCCTGTTTCTTTCACATATTAAAGCACCTCAAATAATTTCTCTTAAAATCTTAATTGTCTTCAAGCCCTAATCTGTTACTCATAACAAATCCCGTTAAACTTTTAAGAAAATGTATGTGTCATCATTAGAACACTAAATCCCAAATCTATGCGGTAACGAGTAATCTGGAACCACTGATTTCATAAATCTAAGCTTTAAACATTATAAATTTAAGCATCCTGCCCCCATCAGTCTAACCCGAGTGTGTCTGTCAACCTCACATCCTGACAGTGCCTGTGGCTCCCTGCTTCCAAGACTTGCCAAAAAATGAGTTGGAAACACTTCAAAGTTCAAACTCCTTGCATTATTAGTTTTCTAAGCAATTTTGTGAAGGCTAGAGTTTCCTGAACTCCTTTACCTCCTATGCTTGTATTGTCTTTTCATCTGATAAAATTTTCTTTTATCCAAAAAAATCAAGTATTAAGTTACACGTACTATCATTAACCAAAAAATTTCCTTTCATGCACATATATCAAAATCAGATGTATGTTTAGGTACAAACTAAGACCTTAAATTTGCTTTAATTTACTTTTTGTTTAACAAAAATAAAAGATAACGGTAAAGAGCTTCGGATTTTGTACCATTATGTTGATAAAGTATTACAATAATGTTTATATAATTTTAGCCATCAAACTGCATGTAAATTATTTACTCTGAGAGAACCATTAGCCTCTTGCCTATATCCCCTTGATCACTCCTTCTCACTCCTTCCAACCTCAGAATTTATCGATCTCTATAATAATGTAAGAAACTGGTTTTAATTTTTAAGTTGAATAAATATAATTGTCTCTGGCTTCAAGTTTAAAATAGCAGCTACAGCAGCAGCAGTAGTACTGTACTATACTTGCCTGCATTTGGAGCATTTAATGTTTACTTGGTGAAAGATTGGACAGGCAAGCACCTAAACATGTTCCCCGCCTTTCCCGTCATTTCACAAAGTATTATATGGAAATTGATTCTCAACAAGTCCACTTGAAAACTGTAAAAGTGGAATTTCAACTTATTGAGTAGGCTGGAGAAATTCTAGAGTAAGCTTTTTCTGATTGAATCATGACCTGTTTTAAAGAGGACTTGCAAACTTCTCTTACTGCCAGGTTAATGGGTTGGTGGCACTGATGGAAGGTGAGCATATTGGACCTTTTAACTTGGGTAATCCAGGGGAATTCACCATGTTAGAGCTTGCGCAGGTTTGTCTTTACTTAGATTTTTCGTTAAATATTGATGACTTGGATTCTACACTAGCATTTGTTTCCTAGTTCAGATTTTATTCAAAATTCCTATTTCCATCGACATAATGGAAGTTGCTTCTTTCTTGAGTACAGGTTGTCAAAGAAACAATTGATCCAAGTGCGACAATAGAATATAGAGAGAACACTGCTGATGATCCTCACAAGAGGAAACCAGATATTAGCAAAGCAAAAGATCTGCTAAACTGGGAGCCAAAAGTGTCTCTACGCGAGGGTCTGCCAGGGATGGTGTCTGATTTTCAGAATCGCATCTTGAATGAAGACGAAGAGAAGGGGCAGAAATGAAGATGACTGAAACATGTATGTATAGAGCGAATAGCATGTTTTGTATGCTGTTTATTTTTTTTTACGGACATATATGGGGTTAATATCATTAACTCCAACCATTTTTTTGCATTAATTGGGAACTTTAGCAATGTGCCCACCTCTATAGGAAAATGTCTTTATTATTATTAGTATAATTTTTTATTTTTTTTAATATAGAGATAGAGATTTTCCCAAGGCGCTAGTTTGACAACACTTTTGCATACTGATATATTTTTTTGTTTAAATGTTGTATTGAACAATTTTTTCCCTTTATTATAGTAATGAAAAGTGGATTATGGTTGGGAATCTATGGAATTATTTTTCATTGGTGGCTCTTGGTACCTTTCTCGAGTTGGATTTTCTTTTAATAATATAAGGTGATTAAAACTAAATTTTTTTTTTGCTTTATAGATTAGTAGTACTCCAAGATTATGGTATTCACATGATCTGATAGAAGCAATACATCTTCTACTCCGTGACAACTTTGATCTCCATGTATTCTTATATTTTATTGCATTGCATGATGGTTCTGTTCTGCATACAAAACCTGAGAAGTTAGTTTCATTTTCTTGCATAATAATTTGGAAAGAAAGTGATATAAAGCAGTTGTTGAAAAACTTTAAGAGAAAAAGAACACTAACATATATATATATATATATATATATATATATATATATATATATATATATTGAATGCATTGTAAAGAGTTTGGGGAATTAGGTTCAGTTCTTAAAGGAATCCTTTTGAGCTGAAACTCTTATTAAAGGTATGTAGATAGATATGGTTGGCACTTGGCAGGGGGAAAGGAAAAGGAGAGACGAAAGTACTGGTACATATGCTGTCTCCATAACATTACCAAATGTATATATATATATATATATATATATATGTATATATATATATATATATATATATATATATATATATATATATATATATATATATATAGGCATCTGATTCCATCAGCTCGTGGATAGCTTACTGTGGCTTTGTGTCTCATTCATCCACAGCAAAAGAAAAATTCCCTACGAATCTGAATACAATTCCATAATTATTCTCAATCTAGATTAAGATTACAAAACTTTCTGTACATACATAGATAGATAGCTTTAATTTGTTCCTTTGCAAATCTTATTGGACCACTCAAACCACAAACCCGAAACAATTGTGGGATGTGAAATTACTACTCTCTCCGTTCTAAATTTATTTTTATTCCGGAAAAGAGTTCACTTTTTAATGAAATTTGTCATCACATTAATTTTTTAGGTATATTTTATGTATCTGTTATACTCCCTCCGTCCCAAATTAACTACTTAGTTTTGACTTTTTAAAGTCAAATTGACCATTTTTAAAACTAATATTTTTACTATTTTTGCTAAAATATAGGTGAAGTGATTATAACCAAAAGAAAGTATATACAATTTATTACTAATACCAATTTTTATAATTTTAGAAATATATTTATATATACTTAATTATTAATTCTAAAAATAGTCAATTTAACTTAAAAAAGTTAAAACTGAGTAATTAATTTGGGACGGAGGGAGTAGTATATTTTATGTATCTCTTGATGCGGGGTAAAATAAAACCCGGTGAAGCACTGATCTATCGAGAAAGCCAAGTCAAGCAATGCCATGCCACCCCAAGCTACGCCACTCTTTCTATGCAGCCCTTAAATCTATTACTGTCAGTCAGCATTTACTTGAAAGCGAAAATACAACATTATTGTCGACACCATATCTAAACAAGTGTCCTTCTCGTTCCATTCTTGAAAGCAGGACATGCATATGGTAATATTATTATTATTATTATTATTATTATTATTATTATTATTATTATTCACAATCAAAGTATTACTATTATATAAGTTGTGTCAATTTCTGTAGTACTCCCTCAGTCCAAAAATAAGATCCCATTTGATCTTCTTTTGTCTTTCTTTGACTTTAAAGGTTTTCTAAATTAATGTATAATTACCATAAAGTTTTCAGTAGTATTAACTTTTTAAAATAAAACTAGTTATTTATAAAAAAATTGCACATATACGTACGTACTCTATTAATAATACGAGGGACACAATTTAATTCATGAAATTACTTTCAATTTTGTCATATATATATATATATATATATATATATGTATATATATATATATATATATATATATGTGCGCGCGCGTAATCAGTGAGTTGTATTTTGCGTATAACTAGAGAGCTCAATTGTACGATTGCATTTCTCTTGCTATTCAAAATACTTGGCAACTTATTTCAGTAAATTACTTGACATACATATATATATAATTAAATCATCTTACGATCGGATAGTAGTCATTTAATTACTAATAGTAGAGTTAGATTGTATTTGATAAACTTGAAAATTAAGATCTGAATAATTATGATGTCTTAATAAATTAGATCATCTGAATGGTTATGAGGTCTGAATCTAAAAAATTGTTTAATAACTAAAAAATAAGTTGTCTCTTAATGACACTATTTTATCATTTTAAAGGGTAAAATTTTATTTAATAATTTTAAATATTCAATTTAATAAAAATGAGTGCATAATATTGTTGAATATATTTATATAAAAAAAAATTCACCTCTTAATTATTAAGATTTTATTTTCTGTCTTACCGATTAAGAAGCATTCAGAGGTAACAAAAAAAAAACATCATTATGCCTCTTAGCGAATAAGAGACAGTCTATTAAGAGGCAATCAGATGTAAACAAACAACATCTTAATCATTTTATTACTGTAGAAACGTAAAAAAGAATTACCCTACGATCGTAAACTGAGTACATTTGTTCATCTCCATTAAACCTATAATTAATAAGTTAGGAACAAATTAATTATCCCTCGCTCCATGCATGTATCTTTCTCTCTCCATAGCTTAAGGCTTAAGCTGTCTCTTTCTCTCCCTGTAGCTTAAGATAAAAAGGCAGGCCAAGGAACATTGTTTAGAGCTCCCTCCCTCCCAACCAACCTTCTTCCTTCAAAAGCTCAAATGCAAAAAGATTCCCTAAGCCAATAACTTCTACTACTATATGATTATCATCAATAACACTTTAGTTTCGAATAAAGATGAAACTAGGAATGGATATATTGTGTGCATCCCAAGTTGCAACATCCATAAGTGGTTTCAGTATGGATCATGAAGCCTCATCCTCCTCCTCCACCTCTACCTCTACCATACATCTTGGAGGCTGCGGCAGCAGCGGCCGCGCAATCGACCGACACAATCCCATAATCAGAGACGCCACTAGGCTTGGCAAAGTGCTGCTAACTACTACTACTACTCCAGTACCTCCTTGCTCTTCTTATGATGATCAACCGCCCATCAATAATATTCCTAAACCTCACCACCACCACCACCACCACAAGAATTCTCAAAAGAATAATTCTTCTAAAGAAAATACTCCTAATCATCGTCAAAGCAAGAAGATTATATCTAACGATGATGAGAAGAGAGAAAGCACTAGAAGTGATCATCGTATTAATAGTATTATAAGGAAGAGCTCATGGAGTTGTACTAAGCCTTCTGGTGATTTTGTTAGCCCTCCCGGTTCTTCTAGGTACTTGTTGAGTTCTACTCATCATCACAAATCTTTATCATCAGATTTTGATCCACTGGAACCTTATTCAAAAGTATCTCAAGCTGCTGCCAATAGTATTAACAAAGATGAACCTATTTCTTCTTCTTCTTCTTCTTCAAAACCAACAGAGAATTCTTCCTCTAGCTCTCCACCTGACCAGGTTTTACTACTTATAATCACTATCTTTTTGCATTATATTTCTCTCTGTGTCTATATATATATATATATATATATATATATATATATATATATATATATATATATAGTCAGCATTCCTCCTAGCGACATACTATACTAGCTAGTATATGATATAATTTTTCAGACCGAAATGAATTAAGCATAAAAATCTAGCTTGATTTTGTTAATTAGACTTGTATTTCAATTATCGTGGTACTAGCAAGGTACGTACTTCTGAATAGGGGTCAGAACTTGTATTTTATTTTTTTCTAGTTTACCGGAATGGTACGTTTAATATATTTAATGAGAAATTAATATATGCAGTTGTCAATGAAGCAAATAATAGAGCATATACTACATATGTATATGCAGTGGTGGGTATGGATATTAATGAGATTTAATTTGTTTACAGGTCATTGTTTTAAGTGTGTCCCTTCATTGCAGAGGATGTGAGAGAAAAATGAAGAAACATCTGTCCAAGATGGAAGGTACGTATATGTAATTAACATGCATTTGACTCTCATAATTTATCTTACAAATATTTATAATATTCAAAATTGTCAAAAATATTATTACAAAAAAGGATAAAGGACTGTTATAATTTATTACTAATTACTGTTACAAAATGTTGTCGTATGAATTTTTTAGGGGTGACACACTACGACATAGACTTTAAAGCAAAGAAGTTAACAGTCGTCGGAGACGTGACACCCTTAGCCGTGCTGGCCAGTGTGTCCAAGGTGAAAAATGCACAATTATTGACACTTCCGTTGGCATCTTCGGTTTGTACGAATATCTCAGAAATTCAGAAAGAAAGAGGAGTTGTTTTATGAATTAAATAGGAGGGTGAGAAGGGCGGGGGGGGGGGGGGGGGGGGGGGCGGATTATTGACACTTCTGTTGGCATCTTCGGTTTGTACGAATATCTCAGAAATTTAGAAAGAAAGAGGAGTTGTTTTATGAATTAAATAGGGGGGGGGGGGGGGGGGGGGAACGCTAGCTTGTGGTCATTTGGTCACTTGGTTCGTGTTATCTTTTTGCTATTAATTTTAAATTGGAGTATTTGTAATTTACGTAGTAGAACCGCAACCACAACCTACCTACCTAGCTGCCTGCTGCTGCTTATTAATTCTTCAACCAATTAAACTCTCAATAAATTTTAAGAATAATTATATATATATATATATAACAAAATACAACTCATTTTAAATTTTTTGCTCATCAACTGAGCCGTTCAAAGTTTAAATCTCACCGTCCATATAGTGCTTATTTTGAATTTTTTGCTCATCAACTGAGCCGTTCAAAGTTTAAATCTCACCGTCCATATAGTGTCGGAGGTACGAGACACAACTAATATATATATATATATATATATATATATATATATATATATATATATATATATATATATATATATATATATATATATATATATAGTCCCCTTCAGTTGAGGGATCCCTCAAATAGTGTTATTTGAGGGATAGTGCGCTCAACCGTTGGATCTGTTTTAATAACTTTATGTGGCTGAGATTTTACATCTTATGTGTTGCATTGAATAACCGTTGCATTGGATGTGTTGGGTTATTTGGAAAAACAGGTTTAAAAAGATGTAAAATCTCAACCACATAAAGTTATTAAAACAGATCCAACGGTTAAGCGCACTATCCCTCAAATAACACTATTGAGGGATCCCTCAACTGAAGGGGACTGTATATATATATTTATATATATATATATATATATATATATATATATATATATATAGTTCGGATCTTAAGCTCACCCCTTATCCAACTCACTCGAGCTCACCTCCCTTTAGCGACGGACCCGGCGACGGTTCGGTCATACAACTGTCGTCTATACTTTTAGCGACGGACAACATATAGCGTCGCTAAAAGTATAAACGACAGTTGTATGACCGAACTGTCGCCGGGTCCGTCGCTAAAGGGGGGTGAGCTCGAGTGAGTTGGATAAGGGGTGAGCTTAAGATCCGGACTATATACATATATATATATGTGTGTGTGTGTGTGTGTATTACTTATAACGACCCCAAAATAGGTCCATTCCATCCAACCTATTCTGAGTCGCCAAATACATGGTACAAAAAACAACTAAACTTTATTACAACAATTGTCGTGCAAAATACAACAACACATATGCTGTGAGTTTGGATATAAATATATATCAAATGTGACTCATGTTCCAACCGTGGACATCACCTCACAATGACACCTTACATAAAGGTATAGTCAAAAACTATTTTAGAAATTAGAATCTTTGGGAAGTGCTCAAGGATAGATATCATATGGCCACAGAATTATCCTTAGTTGACCCAATATACCCAAAGAAAAATGAAAAGATTACTATCATATTCTTCCCAATGGTGAGTCTTCTCTTGACTTATCATTATCTCCACTGTCTCTAATTGAGAATTATACTTCAAACAAACACCAAGATTATATAGGTAGTGCTCGTAAAGATACTCAGCAAGTGGATGGGGACAACCCTGTCTTATGATGACACGAGATTGTATGTCATTAGACATCTTGTATGATAGTGGCAAGACACCCTTCCAACGTTGGGTTCGCTTCACCCTAGATGATTCACCAAATATAACTACTAAATGATGACCACCGTTCTATTCCCCTGTTACCCTCGCTCGACCCAGCTACACTCTTATTACTTGAAAGGAATTGTGAAACAGAAGGGTGAGCACAACTAGCCCGGTAAAGAATATCATGACTAAAGATAATTAAATGATCAATAGCCTTCATCAATAATAAATCAGAAATTTAGAATATATGGTAGATGATAAAAAATTTAACCATAGTTGCAGCGGAACGAGCAATCTATTAGAAGAGTCAAATAGACCATAAAGTCTATTATCTTCTCCATGTTAAAAATCCACCAACAATGTTTTATCCCTGTAACATCAATCAACAGTTCCTTTCCACAATTATATGAATAACTCATAATCATAATTGTAATTCTAAATTCCTCTTCGCATCCAGGACGAAGATAATTTTTATCACATGTCTTTACTTGAAACATCAAAGATCATGGTTATACCAAATCACAGTTCTTGTTTATAATATTACTAACAATTTTATCTTTGCACTACGACCAAAGATATTCATTATCATTTCATCTTTGCACTACAGGCCAAAGATATTCAACAACAAGTCATCTTTGCACTACAGGCCAAAGATATTCATCAACAATTCATCTTTGCACTACCGGCCAAAGATATTTCTCAACAGTTCATATTTGCACTACAGGCCAAATATATTCATCAACAATTCATATTTGCACTACAGGCCAAATATATTAATATCTCAAAGAAATATATAATCATTTCAGAATTTATATAAACAATAATTATAACCATGTTGATCAATTCACCTTTGCACTTAAGCTAAAGATATTCAATTATAAATTCAATGGTCATGATCATACCAGTCACAATTCAACTTTTCTACTACTGGCCAAAGAGAACCCTAGTCATGATCATACCAATAATCTACCCATCTTTACACTTAAGTGAAAGAGAACTTCAACATCAGGGTTATAAAAAATGTTATATATGATAATAAAAATAATATGATCAACAACTATATTTATTTTCAAGAGCAACAATTATAAATCAACGATAATTTGGTCAGAAAAAAAAACTAATTTTTGTCATGAATAGTACCCGTGAATAGTAACTCGTGAATAGTAACTCATGAATAGTAACTCGTGGATAGTAACTCCGTATTCGTACATAGTACCGTTTACGTAAATAATGTCATATACGTAAATAGTGTCATATACATGAATAGTGTCGTATACGTGAATAGTAACTCCGACTCAAAAAGGTAGAAATTCTACAATAAGATCCATACCAATATGTCAGTATAATGATATTGAAAGAATAACATCATTATAAAGAATATAACATCCTTTAATATCCCTTACTATCCCTTACCTCAAAAGAGCAGCACTTCTGACTGGATATCGAATATGACGCTGAAGGAAACTTGCACTGAATAGCAACTCTCAAAGTATCTAAATACTCACAAAATATGCTTCATAATATAGAGAGAGAAAGAGAGAAAACTTATGAATTCTGGTGTGATTTTCAATTCTAACTTAGTCTTCTATTTATAGGAAAATATTAGCACGCTGAAGCAGACTTGACCTGCAACCTGATGGCTTTACCTGCTACTATTCCACCCACCAAAAATCAGCTATCTTCCCCAACAACCAAAAGTGGGGCCCACCCATTTCTATAATTTTCCACCAAAATCATTTATAAATCTAATTTTCGAATCAGTCACCTCTTAAAATTCATAACAAATTATACGTTCATTTTTAACGGTTCAAAATTTGTGAACATATACTCAACTCATATATGTATAACATATCCAAAAATCACAACGATCCAACGGTCAGATTAAAAATTATAATTCACACAATAATACTGTAAGAACACTGATTTGATCTTTTAATACCTCCAATCCGACAAAATACTGATAAAATACCTCAACATTAATTCCTTCATTTATAACCGCATAAATAAATTCATCATTTATATCCACATCAAATAAATATTTTCTTATCATATAAATCAATAATTAATTATTCACAAATAATATTACAGAATCACAATTATGACAACCAGGCCGTTTCCAGGAAAGAGGGGGCTTTCCGATAAGGATTTCTCCTTATGGCGTGCAATTAGATGACCAAACCTCTCCTTAGACAGAACTTTCTAGACATTGCCAATAATGCTATCTAATAATATTATTCAAATAATATGAATTATTGATCTGATAATGGAGATGATGTGCAGCAATAATTATTGAAACAACAATAATATAAAATATCAACGCAGTAATTATTGAATCAATAAAATAAAATATTGAACAATAATTACTGTGACAATTATTCAGTAGTGCCTTCTTACGTAAGAATCAATAATTTCAAAAATACTGTGCAATGCCGTGTGCTACTGTGCAATAACGCGTATTACTGTATTTTAACCACCGGGTATTCCAACAGTGTTAACGGTAACAACTACGCCGTTAATTATAAAAACTCAATTTTTGTCGTTATCTTCATCCAATCGCTTTCCGTTATGGGGCCCACAAATAGCTGCGCCGTCGTACGAATATTCCCCGACAGAAAGAATATTCCACGACCAAACGAATATTCCCCGAAAAAATGAATATTTTATAACCACTTGCTTATTTTAAAAAATATTCATATATCACCCTTAACTTTAACTTTTTATCAATTTAACCATTTACTAAATAGAAAAATTGAATACTTTTATTTCATAAAATTTGGGGTCTTACATTACTTAATCGGGCTAGGGCGACGATTCACCCGTCGCCGTATGCCAGAATAGCTATGACGACGGTTACAGGTGAAATCGTCGCTATAGTTCCAAAAAATCGTCGTCATAGCCGACTGTGTACTACACAGTTGTGTACATACATTTTTCCTTATATATATATATATATATATGATTTTGGCAAAAGAGGAGGATATACAAGGAAAATCTAAATGAATGCTTTAGTGTGATGATGTATGTAAATTGGGATACTAAATTTTTGTGATCAATAACTTTGTCGTGTCTAATAAATTGGGCATTTGCACCATGATTATTTGAAATTGAATATTACTCTAGATTTTTTGTTTTTACTAATTTCTTAAAATAATTTTAAGGCCTGTAATATTATCTACTGACAAATGATTCTCACATTTATCATGTTAATGAGAATATGTGAAAAATAACAAATTAAGATTAGTGTTAGAGTCAGCCTGTTTTGGGCCCTATATCAGGTGGGTATTATTGAGCCCAATGGGAAATTTTTTGTCGCAGGCATTCATGACAATACATTAAGGGTCCTTAACACTAATATACAATAATTAGAAAGTATTTACAAAAATAAAACACAAACAAAATAATTACAAAAGTAAAACAACACAATATAAAGTTGCTAAAATCACGTATATACGTCAGTTACAGACTCTTTTATACGCAAAAAACCGCTCCTAATCTCCTACATTCAATCAACTGAACAAAACATGCAACTTTGATATCGGAGAAATCCAAATCTTCTGGCGCGACACAGTACTGAGATCGGAGAAGACGGAACTTTTCGTCGCGACGGCACGCTGAGATCACAAAATAGCATACAAAATCAACAGCAACTTCAAGTTCAGTAACCAAAAACAATCGAACTACCGTGATTGTTGAAGTTTAGTAACAAAATCGCAGCAACTTTGATAAAAATATGAATACTGAGGTAAGTGATTCATATGCATATAGTTACCTCTATTTTCTACGAATTCCTATATTGATAACCTTTCTTAAGTTTTTTACGTTTAAAATGGTTACTACAAATACTGTGTAGCATTATACGGTTACTGACTAATTAATGTTGACTTGGTTACTGTGTAAAATTATATTGCTGACTTGGTTACTGTGTAAAATTATCTAGTGACTAATGCTGACTTAATTGGTTACTGAGCAATGCTGAATTGGTTACTAACTAATGCAAACTTAATTACTGCAGAGATTAATTGGTTACTGTAATATTGGTTGCTGAAGCATATTACTGTATAATGTTGTCAAGTTTGGAGTGTCGGATTTTGGCGTTTTCGGAGCCTAATTTCATTAGAAACGGATCAACAATCAAAAATCACCAGCTTTGATGGTGAATTGCATGGTTTTTTGGTCAAATTCCATCATTTAGGCTTTCAAAACTGCATGTAAAAATTTAGTTTATTTTCTGGTTACTAAGATTATGTAGTTTGGTTATTATCTAATATTGATTTGGTTACTTTATAATGTTTATTCAGTTATCAGACAATGGAGACTGACAATAACCAATACAACAAATTTAATTGTTTACAAGAATATATAATTGTTTAATGTTAGTAACCATTAACCACATGGTTGGGAATATTTTTGATGGTGTACAATAACCAAAATTGATGTTGATTAACAAAGTCAGTATACTGACTGTTTTGATAACAAAGTCAGTATACTGACTGTGTAACATTATACTGTCTAATGCTGTCTTAGTTACTGACTAATGCTGTCTTGGTTACTGCATAATATTACTAATTAATGCTGACTTGGTTACTGCATAATATAACTAATTAATACTTACTTGGTTACTGACTAATGCTGATTTGGTTACTAAGTAATATTATATTAGTTGCTGACTAATGCTGACTTGCTTACTGTGTAACACTATAATGGTTATTGACTAATTCTGAATTAGTTACTGTATAAAATTATAATGCTGACTTGGTTACTGTTTAAAAATATTATTTAGTGATTCATGCTGACTTGGTTACTGACTAATGCAAACTTAATTACTGCAGTGATTAATTGGTTACTGTATTATTGGTTGCTGAAGCATATTAATGTACACTTATACTTATGTTTTTTATATTAATGGTTACTTGTTAGCCAAATTGGTTACATTCTTACAAAAGTATGCCTTTAGTTGGTAACAAATAAATTATACTGGTTGTTTTTTACTGTAAAATGCAATGAAAAATGTGTTTATGTTCTGGTTACTAAATAGACATATGTTGGTTTCTAATCTAAATTTGGTTACCGTCTAATGTTGTTATGATTACTGTATAATATTAGTGTGTTTTATACTGGTTTGTTTTATATTGATGATTACTTATTAACTACATTGCTTAACTTCGTACAACTGTTAATCTTTATGTAACGCCCCCAAAATAGGTCCAATCCAACCAACCAATTTTGAGTCGTCAAAAACATGGTACAAAAAATAACTACAACTTTCTTGCTACAACTGTCGTGTAAAATACAACAACACATATGTTGTGAGTTTTGATACAAATATATACCAACTGTGACTCATGTCCCAACCTTGGATAGTACGTCACAATGACACCTTACATAAATGTACAGTTAATAACTGTTTTAGAAATTAAAATCTTTGGGAAGTGCTCAAGGAAACCTTCGTACATGGGAGGCCATGCGTCTAGGTTATGATAGATATCATATGCCCACAGAATTATCTTTGGTTGACCCAATAAACCCCAAAGAAAAATGAGAAGATTACTATCATATTCTTTCCAATGGTGAGTCTTCTCTTGACATATCATTATCTCCACCGTCTCTAATTGAGAATTATACTTCAACCAAACTCCAAGATCATATAGGTAGTGCTTGTAGATATACTCAGCAAGTAGATGTGGACAACCATGTCTTATGATAACACGAGGTTGTATGTCGTTAGACATCTTGTATAAACGTTGGGTTCGCCTCACCCTATTTGATTCACCAAATATAACTACTAAACGATGTATAGAATACAACACACTTTTTTATACTGTTTAGGGAGAACCTCCACAGCTAGAGACTACCGTTCTATTTTCCTGTTACCCCCGCTCGACCCAGCTACACTCTTATTACCTGAAAGAAATTGTGAAGCAAAAGGGCGAGCACAACTAGCTCAGTAAACAATATTATAACTAAAGATAATTAAATTATCAATAGCCTTCGTTAGAAATAAATCAGAGATTTAGAACATATGGTAGATGATAAAATTTTTCAACCATAGTTGCAGCGGAACGAGCAATCCATTAGAAGAGTCAAATAGACCATAATGTCTATTATCTTCTCTATGTTAAAAGTCCACCAACAATGTTTTATCCCTGTAACATCAATCAACAGTTCCTGTCCACAATCATATGAATAACTAATAATCATATTTGTGGTTCCAAATTTCTTTTCTCATCCAGAACGAAGATAATTTTCATCACCTGTCTTTACCTGAAACATCAAAGATCATGGTTATACCAAATCACAGTTCCTGTTCATAATCATACCAATAAATTCATCTTGGCACTAAAGCCAAAGATATTCATTAACCGTTTATCTTTGCACTACTAGCCAAAGATATTCAACAACAGATCATCTTTGCACTACATGCCAAAGATATTCAACAACAGATCATCTTTGTACTACGGGCCAAAGATATTCAACAACAGGTCATCTTTGCAATACGGGCCAAAGATATTCATATCTCAAAGAAACACATAATCATTTCAGAATTTATATAAACCATAATTATAATCATGTTGATCAATTCACCTTTGCACTTAAGCTAAAAATATTCAATTGTAAATTCAATGGTCATGATCATACCAGTCAACGATTCAACTTTGCACTACTGGCCAAAGAGAACCCATAGTCATGATCATACCAATAATCTACCCATCTTTATACTCAAGTCAAAGAGAAATTTCATCACCAGGATTATAAAAATGTTATATATGGTAATAAAAACAATATGATCAACATATAAATTTAATCTTAAGAGTAAGATTCATAAATCAACGATAATTTGGTCAGAAAAAGAAACTAATTTTGTTGTGAATAGTAACTTATGAATAAGTAACTCATGAATAGTAACCCCGACATGAAAGAGGTAGAAATTTTACAAGAAAAAAAATTATCATGCTTCGTGAATAGTACTTATGAATAGTAACTCGTGAATAGTAATTCATGAATAGTAACTCATGAATAGTAACTCGTGAATAGTAACTTATGAATAATAACCCCGATATAAAAAAGGTAGAAATTCTACAAGAAAAAAAATCATCATGCTTCGTGAATATTACTCGTGAATAGTAACTCGTGAATAGTAACTTCGACATGAAAAGATAAGAATTTCACAAGAAAATTTTTACCAATATTCCGGTATAATGTTATTGAAAGCAATAATATCATTTATAAAAAAAATAACATCCCTTACTATCCCTTACCTCAAAAGAGCAATACTGGAATGTCAGATATAACGCTAAACGAACTTGCACCGTATAGCAATACTCAAGATATCTAAATACTCACAAAAAATACGCTCGATAATATAGAGAGAGAAAGAGAGAGAAAACTTTATTTTCTGGTGTGATTTTCAATTCTAACCTAAGCACCCTATTTATAGGAAAATGCTTAGAACACCAAAGCAGAAAATTTAATTAAATATTAATATATATTTTATAAATTCCTTCGCACACCTATGTCATCTGATTTCAGCCAATAACATGTGCAAATGGTGCCCACAAAATGTAAATAAACGTTTTTCTTAATATAATTATTTAAAACTTCAAAAAATCAATTATTCTGGAACTTCAAAACTTCAATAATTCATAATAAATAGCCCTTTTATCAGAAAAAGTCAAACCACGTGTCTTTTTCATAGAAAATTTTATTATCTACAACTTTGTAGAAGAAAATTTTTCCAAATTCTAAACAAAAATTGACCAAAATTCACAAACGGGCGATTTTACAGGCTATAATTAAATTTCAGTCAAGAAATGGGGTCCACCGACACACAAAACATGTGTTAATCATTTAATGCAATAAAAATACTCTTTCTCCACATATACTCATATATGCCACATTCATTGTAAAAATATCACCATTATTATATTATTAAAATATAATAATATATTTAAATGAATTATTTTATCAAAAAAAGATAAAATATTAATTTTCAACAATTGTCAGATTAAAAATTTTCTCCATCTATATCCACATAAAATTAATATTTTCCTCATCATATAAATCAATAATTAATTATTCACAAATAATATTACAGAATCATAATACTGACAACCAGGCAGTTCCCAAGAAAGAGGGGGCTTTCTAATAAGGATCTCTCTTTACTGGCGCGCAATTAGATGACCAAACCTCTCCTTAGACAGAACTTTCTAGATATTACCAATAATATTATCTAATAATATTATTCAGATAATATGAATTATTGCTTCGATAATGGAAAATACTGTGTAGTGACAATTATTGAAACAACAGTAATATAAAATATCAACGCAACAATTATTGAATCAATAAAATAAAATATTGAACAGTAATTACTGTAACAATTATTGAGTAGTGCCTTCTTATGTAAGAATCAATAATTGGTGCAATACCGTGTGCTACTGTGCAACAACGCGTATTACAGTGTTTTAACCACCGGGTATTCCAATAGTATTAACGGTAACAACTATGCCGTTATTTATAAATAATTTATACTTGTCATTTTTTTCATCTAGTCGTTTTCTGTTATGGGGTCTACAAAAGACAAAAGGCTGCGCCCTCGTACGAATATTCCCCAACAGGAAGAATATTCCACGACCAAACGAATATTTCCCGAGAACAATGACTATTTTATAACCACTTACTTATTTAAAATATTTACATATATCACCTTTAACTTTAAACTTTTATCAATTTAACCATTTACTGAATAGTAATTATAAGAAAATTGAATACTTTTATTTCATAAAATTCGAGGTCTTACACTTTAGGTGGTAACAAACTGATGCGGTTGAAGAGCATGCGTGTCAATTTATGTTAAGATTTGATCCAGTGAGAATTTGATAATTTTTATCAAGTTTGGAGTATCGAATTTTGGCATTTTCGGAGCCTAATTTCATTGAAAACGGGTCAACGATCAAAAGTCACAAGCTTTACTGGTGAACTGCAGGATTTTTTGATCAAATTCCATCATTTAGGCCTTCAAAATTACATGTAAAAATGTGGTTTATATTCTGATTACTAAGATTATGTAATTTGGTTACTGTCTAATATTGATTTGGTTACTTTACAATGTTTATTCAGTTGTTAGACAATGGAGACTGACAGTAACAAATACAACAAATTTAATTGTTTACAGTAATATATAATTGTTTACTGTTAGTAACCATTAACCACATGGTTGGTAACATTTTTGATGGTGTACATTAAACAAAATTGATGTTGATTAATATTTTATTTTTTTATTCCATCATGAGTTATCAATATAAAGTAAACATATACAAGCTTTATAACAGTCTTGATACAAGCTTATAACAGTCTTGATACAAACTTATAATTATCTGGTTACTAACAAGCTTGTAACTATCTATGATAATTATCTGGCTACTAACAAGCTTGTAATAATTGATGTTTATCCTGATATAAGCTTGTAACTATCTGGTTACTAATAACAGTAACTATAATGTAACATAATAAAACAGTAACCATATAATTATATGATAGTAACCAGAACAGGTTTTAATGGTAACCAAAACAGAAACATCATGTAATGAAACCTAGTTTAAGCAATCCATGTATACTAAACAATTACATATTAACTAGAATAAAAAAAATAAAAGTATCCGAAATCCCACATTGAGGACACAATAATAGTAGCCAAACCATAAGGTAACAGTAACCAAAATATAATAAAGAAGTAACCAAATAGTTATATAAAAGTAAACAGAACATGTAAGATGTGTTTGTAAAAATAAAAGTAGAAATAGAATAGCATAAACCTTGTAGAATATATTTGAAGGAATTTACAAAAATAATACATCAATGTATACTAAGCAAATACATGATTTATTATGACTTGGTGTGACGCCCCCAAAATTAGGTATACATCACCCATCTTGGGTCGTCAGATATAAAGTACAGAATACAAATACAACTTACTAATACATCTGTCGTGTACAATACGATAAAACATAAACTGTGAGTTTGAATACAAATATTATCTTCTAGAGAGTATTCATACTCAAAAAGAGTCCTCATTACATTTATTAACACACTATTACATAGAATAGTGAGGACTACTAACTAATACTATTATTCGAACCATCACTCCGTTCCTCGACTTGCCCCAGCTACGTTCTCATTTCCTGAAGAGAACAGTGAAATAAAGGGTGAGCTCAACTAGCCCAGTAAGAAATATTATGACTAAGATAATGCAGAATAAATTATCATTAGCCTTCAACAATGTTAAACTGATAAAATATAATAGACATCAAGTTTAACTGCAGCGGAACAAGCAATCCATTAAAAGAGTCAAGTAGAAAATAAACTCTACTATCTTTTATGATTTAAAAGGTTTTTCAACATTGCTATCGCTGAGACTCAGCTTAATAAATAATTCACATCATCCCTGCACTACGGCCAAGGATATTCGTTAAGGTCACGACCACAAATTCCATGCACTACGGGCCAAGGATATTTGTGTATTCATCAATGGTCATGATCATGCCAACAACTGTCCATCAATGCACTACGGGCCAATGGGGACTTTTACCACATTATTTGTAACATTACGGTAATGATTATACCGAATAATCCCTGGTCATAATCATACCAAGTCCATCTATGCACTACAGACCACAGATGACTTTCAACATTTTGTAAACATGAGGATGATGACAATGATATAAGAATTCAATAAAACAAGTTCAAGAATTAATTTATCCAATAATTAACAACGTCCAAATTGTCAACATGATACTGCTTTGTGGAGTAAAATTCAAGAATGCTTAGAAGAATATTTTCATGAAAAGATACTGGATGAAACGCAATTATCAAGGATATTCCACAAATTTTATGGAGTATAGAAGTCAAAACTTAACCAACG
Organism: Panax notoginseng; assembly: GCA_016801055.1. Classification (NCBI taxonomy): domain Eukaryota; kingdom Viridiplantae; phylum Streptophyta; class Magnoliopsida; order Apiales; family Araliaceae; genus Panax; species Panax notoginseng. The sequence continues at coordinate 170,714,090 of CM029021.1, forward strand.
GAGTACAATAAAGAATGGAATAACAAAAGAAATCACCATGCATGCGATAGACCGCACAGACAGGTTATTCTTAACAGAATAATAATAATGGAACCAGGTCCGGCGTAACCGCACAGACAGGATATTCCGACAGAATAATAAATAATGGAACCAGGTCCGGCGTAAACGCACAGACAGGATATTCTGACAGAATAATAAAGAACAATATAATAAATAATGGAACCAGGTCCGGTGTAAAACACACAGACAGGATATTCCGACAGAATAATAATAAAGACGGAACCAGGTCCGGTGTAAAACACACAGACAGGATATTCCAACAGAATAATAGAAGAATATCACCAAGTATAGGGTAGACCGCGTATACTGGTTATTCCAACAGAATAATAAAGAATGGAATAACAGAAGTTCTCTTCATGAATATAAAAGAAATAATATTCCCTACCTTAAAAGAACTAGATATTAGAAAAGTGAAGTAGCAGAATACTTTTATTCTCTCTCTCTCTTATTCTCTCTATACTTTCTCTCTCTATAACTTGAATGAATTCGTAAAAAATAATGAAGCCCTAGGCCTCTATTTATAGAAAAACTGAGGGTGGCTCTTGGTCTTAACGAATGGTCAAATGACTCTTGGTCTTAATGAAGGGTCAAATGACTTTTGGTAATATTGAAGGGACAACTACTATTGACGAAAATAATTACTATTGACCAAGGTAAATACTATTGACGACGGTAATTACTATTGACGACGGTAATTACTATTGACGAAGAGACTCTTAGATGATGACATATGGCCCCCTATAAAAATAACCAAACTTACCACAACGTCTCAATTATTGATTTAATAATATAACATATTATACAGATGATACTATGACAATAATTTAAGAGATATGATGCAGCAATTACTGTAGCAATAATTGAATATAGCTGAGTGACTTCTCATGTAAGCATCAATAATCAATACCGTGTGCTACTATGCAACCACACGTATTACTGTACTTTTACTACCGGGTAGTTCAACAGTTTTAACGTTTTAACGGTAACACCTCAGCCGTTATTTTTATAGAAAGATAATTTTGTCGTTTTCTAACTACGACTATACTTCTGTTGTGGGGTCCACCAATGATTGTGCCGTCGTACGAATATTCCCCGACAAAAAGAATATTCCCCGACCAAATGAATATTTTATAACAACTTGCTTACTTTACAAAATTTATAAATAATACCCACAACTATTATATCAAATCCACACCATAATATAAAAAAAATTTATTTCGAGAAAAATTAAATATTTATTCATAAAATCTGGGGTCTCACACTTGGGCTTATTATTTATAAAAATAATATATCCACAAACTAATGATGCCTTAAACTTCTTCAACTGTCTTGGGTTCAATTTCTTGGTAATAATGCTGGGGACTTCCATGTCACACCAATGTATAACTTTTTCAATGAATTTTCTATTGCATTCCTCATAGTAAAGATTCCATAACTGCAAATAAAAAAAATTAGATTTACAGTCATTAGTAACCAAAACAATATTTATATCATAAACAGTTTACTAAACAAATACATTGTAACCAAAACAACATATAAAGGTAACCAAAATCTCAATTGAGGGAAAAAGAATGATATCCAAATCATAAGCTAACAGTAACAAAAAATATACTAATGAAGTAACCAAACAGTTATATGTTAGTAACCAAAACATATATTAATGGTAACCAATACATAAACAACATATATGTGAAATAGGTATACAACACCCATTCTGAGTCGCCAAATACATGGTACAGAAAGCAAACTACAACTTCAATAATACAATTATCGTGCAAAATACGACAACACATACTGAGAGTTTAAATACAAATAGTGTCTTCTAGACAATATCCACACTCAAATAAATCCTCATAACAATTATTCAAATACTATTTTACAGAAATAGTGAGGACTGCTAAAACATCTTTCTAGAACCATCACTCCATACCCCGACTAGATCCTGCTATGTTCTCACCTCTTGAGAAGAAAAATGGAACAAAAAGGAAAAGGATGAGCTCAACTAGCCCAGTAAAGAATATTATGACTAAGATAATATACAAACAAATTATCGTTAGTCTTCAACAGGGAAAAATCTGATAGAATATAATCGACAACAAGTTTTAGATCAACAACTGCAGCGGAAACAGCAAACCATTAGAAGAGTCAAGTAGAGAAAGAATTCTACTATCTTCTAAGATTTAAAAGTCCATCATCAATATTTTATCCCTGTAACATCAATTAATAATCATCTTTATCCAAATATTCATCTTTGCACTACAGGCCAAAGATATTCATTTGTATCACCTGTCAGTTATGTTCATCTCAACACCTGTTCATCTTTGCACTACAGGCCAAAGATATTCATCAAGTAATCATACATCTTTGCACTACAGGCCAAAGATATTCATCAAGTAATCATACATCTTTGCACTACAGGCCAAAGATATTCAGTAATATCATCATTTAGGACTGAGGATGATGAAAAATATCTTAAAGAAAACGAATCCAATGAGACAGAAGGACAAATAGTAGGGATTCGTATAACAGTTTATCCAAGATCAATAATACTTCATAATAATCAATTGTGAAGCAGAATTTAAAAATAAAGATCAAAACATGGATACAATCAAAGATAGTAACCATAATAGACATCTTGGATAAAAAGGAAAATTTTAATTTTTCGGTGAATAGTGTCGTATTCGTGAATAGTGCCGTATACGTGAATAGTGTCGTATACATGAATAGTAACCCCGACACAAAAAGTTCCAATTTTGATAAAAACTCATATCAATATTTCAGCATAATGATATTGAAGAAAATAATATCATTTAAGAAGAAAATAATATCCCTTACCTCAAGATATCAGTACTTCTGGTCGGAATACCGGTATAAGGCTGAAAGAAACTTGCTCTGATGAATAGAAACTCTCAAAGTATCTAAATACTCACAAAATACACTCAATAATCTAGAGAGAGAAAGAGAGAAAACTTGTTTCTGGTGTGATTTTCAATTCTAACTTAGCCCTCTATTTATAGGAAAATTTTAGTAGGTTTGACCTGCAACCTGATGGCTTTACCTGCTACTATTCCCACCCACCACATTTGAAATATAATTCAGCAAATTTCTTCACCAACCACAAGTGGGGCCCACCAATTCTAGAATTTTCCATCAAAATGATAAACTCCGAAAATTCAACAATTTCTGAACCAGTCATCTCGTAAAATTCATAATAAATCATACGTTCATTTTTAACGGTTCAAAATTTGTGGACATATACTCAACTTATATATGTATAACATATCCAAAAATTACCACGATCCAACGGTCGGATTAAAAATTATAACACCCGCAATATTTCTCAAAAACCCTGATTTGATTTTTAATACCTCCATTCCGATAAAAATACTGATAAAACAACTCAACATTAACTCCTTCATTTTTAACCACAAAAATATATCCCTCATTTATATCCACATAAAATAAATATTTCCTTATCATATGAATCAATAATTAATTATTCACAAATAATATTACAGAATCACATTTATGACAACCAGGCCGTTCCCAGGAAATAGGGGGCTTTCCAATAAGGATTTCTCCTTACTGGCGCGCAATTAGATGACCAAACCTCTCCTTAGACAGAACTTTCTAGACATTGCCAATAATGTTATCTAATAATATTATTCAAATAATATGAATTATTGATCTGATAATGGAAAATACTGTGCAGCAACAATTATTGAAACAACAATAATATAAAATATCAATGCAACAATTATTGAATCAATAAAATAAAATATTGAACAATAACTACTGTAACAATTATTGAGTAGTGTAAGAATCAATAATTGGTGCAATACCGCGTGCTACTGTATTTTAACCACCGGGTATTCTAACAGTATTAACGGTAACAACTACGCCGTTATTTATACTTGTCGTTTTCTTCATCCAATCGCTTTCCGTTATGGGGCCCACACAAGGCTGCGCCGTCGTACGAATATTCCCCGACAGTAAGAATATTCCACGACCAAACGAATATTCCCCGAAAAAATGAATATTTTATAACCACTTGCTTATTTTGCAAAATTTGCACATTTCACCCATAATCAAAGTATTATATCAAATTAGCCCCTTATTATTCACAATAATATTTAGAGAAAATTTGATTTTATTCATTAATAAGTTGGGGTCTTACAATATAGACCAAACAAAGTTTAGTCAACCCATATATTAAGCAAATATATGGTAACCAGAACAACAAAAAACAGTAAGCAAAATCCCAACTTAAGGAAACAAAATTGGAATCCAAATCAGAAACTAACCGTAACCAAAAATATATTAAAGAAGTAACCAAATATTTATATGATAGTAACCAAAATATGTTTTAATGGTAATCAATACATAAACAACATGTACACCAAAACCAGTTTAGTCAACCATGTATACTAAGCAAATACATGGTAACCATAACAACATAAAAAAGTAACCAAAATACCAAATCAAGGTAACAAACATGGTATCTGAATCTCAATCTAACAGTAACCAAAACATAATGCAGAAGTAACCAAACAGTTATATGATAGTAATAATAACAAAATAATATTAATTATAACAGCGCCACATTTCCATAAAAAATATTTATAATATGTGCTCTAATGAACTAATATCAACATAAATAACAATAATTTTTACATATAACAACCAAAAGATTAATAATAAACTACAAAAACTCTAACTATACCTTGGTTAGAGATTCAATTTTTCTCCCAAAAATAAAAAAGAAAAAGCATAAACTTTATAAAGTAGCACAATAATTCAAACCTGAGTGGCGAAATCTTCGAGAATGCCATCTTTGCTGATGTCGTGCTCGAGGCATAGTTGCTTCCAAAACTCCATTCCGATCTGGTTCCCGCATTGTCCCACTTGCAGTGTTATAATTTCTTTAGGCATTTTTGTGACGTCCCCAAAATAGGTCCATTTCACCCAACCCATTCTGAGTCGCCAAATACATGGTACAGAAAATAACTACAACTTTATTACAACAATTGTCGTGCAAAATACAACAACACATATGCTGTGGGTTTGGATACAAATATATACCAAATGTGACTCATGTTCCAACCGTGGACATCACCTCACAATAACACCTTACATAAAGGTATAGTCAAAAACTGTTTTAGAAATTAGAATCTTTTGGAAGTGCTCAAGGAAACCTTCGTACATGGGAGGCCACGTGTGACGCCCCCAAAATAGGTATACAACACCCATTCTGAGTCGCCAAATACATGGTACAGAAAGCAAACTACAACTTCAATAATACAAATATCGTGCAAAATACGACAACACATACTGTGAGTTTAAATACAAATATTGTCTTCTAGACAATATCCACACTCAAATAAATCCTCATTACAATTATTCAAACACTATTTTACAGAAATAGTGAGGACTGCTAAAACATCTTTTTAGAACCATCACTCCATACCCCGACTAGATCCTGCTATGTTCTCACCTCCTGAGAAGAAAAATGGAACAAAAAGGAAAAGGGTGAGCTCAACTAGCCCAGTAAAGAATATTATGACTAAGATAATATACAACAAATTATCGTTAGTCTTCAACAGGGAAAAATTTGATAAAATATAATTGACAACAAGTTTTAGATCAACAACTGCAGCGGAAACAGCAAACCATTAGAAGAGTCAAGTAGAGAAAGAATTCTACTATCTTCTAAGATTTAAAAGTCCATCATCAATATTTTAGAAATGGGCTTTGTACCGGGTTCAAGGTCAATAAAGAATTCAATTTCTCGTTCCGGGGGTAGACCGGGAAGTTCTTCAGGGAATACATCGGGAAATTCTCTAACAATAGAAATATTATTCAAATCTGACTTGTCTTTGTTTAAATCCATAACATGGGCTAAGAAAGCTTGACATCCATTTTTCAATAAACGAATAGCTTTGTGGCTTGATATGACAGTGACTGATTTTAGTGGTTTAGTAGTTTGAATTCGTATGACAGGTTGGTTAGGAATATGAAAACTAACAACCTTACGAAAACAATCAATTTTAGCATGATGAGTGGTTAACCAATCAATTCCTAAAATCACATCAAAAGCAAGTATCTTTAAAGAGATAAGATCAACAGGTAATGTGATAGTTATTGAATCAATAATGTTATCTAATAATATTATTCAAATAATATGAATTATTGATCTGATAAATGAAAATACTGTGCAGCAACAATTATTGAAACAACAATAATATAAAATATCAACGCAGCAATTATTGAATCAATAAAATAAAATATTGAATAATAACTACTGTAACAATTATTGAGTAGTGCCTTCTTACGTAAGAATCAATAATTGGTGCAATACCGTGTGCTACTGTATTTTAACCACCGGGTATTCTAACAGTATTAACGGTAACAACAACTTATACTTGTCGTTTTCTTCATCCAATCGCTTCCCGTTATGGGGCCCACACAAGGCTGCGTCGTCGTACAAATATTTCCCGACAGCAAGAATATTCCACGACCAAACGAATATTCCCCGACAACAATGATTATTTTATAACCAATTGTGTATTTTGAAAAATTTTCACATTTCACCCATAACTTTAACTTTTTATCAATTTAACCATTTAATGAATTGTAATTATAAAAAAAATTAAATACTTTTATTTCATAAAATTCGGGGTCTTACAATCTCCCCCTCCTTATGAAATTTCGTCCTCGAAATTTACGTACCTGGTATTTCAAAGAATTGAGAATACATTCCTTTCATTTCAGATTTCATCTTCCCTGTTATCATAATTTCTCCATTGCTCATCTCCTGTATTTCATATATCATTCTAGAATACAGCTTCAAAACAAGGTTTAATTTAACAAATTAACATATCACATAATATCCCGATATTATGGCTGACCAACAAATAAGCTTAGGTAGGATACACTAGCGAAGGATTTACTAATATCTCCCCTCCTAGTTATATTCTCCGATCTCTGCCAGAGATCATATCCCTAAGCTCTGATACCACCTGTGACGCCCCCAAAATAGGTCCATTCCACCCAACCCATTCTGAGTCGCCAAATACATGGTACAGAAAATAACTACAACTTTATTACAACAATTGTCGTGCAAAATACAACAACACATATGCTGTGGGTTTGGATACAAATATATACCAAATGTGACTCATGTTCCAACCGTGGACATCACCTCACAATAACACCTTACATAAAGGTATAGTCAAAAACTGTTTTAGAAATTAGAATCTTTGAGAAGTGCTCAAGGAAACCTTCGTACATGGAAGGCCACGCGTCTAGGTTATGATAGATACCATATGGCCACAGAATTATCCTTGGTTGACCCAATAGACCCCAAAGAAAAACGAGAAGATTACTATCATATTCTTCCCAATGGTGAGTCTTCTCTTGACTTATCATTATCTCCACTGTCTCTAATTGAGAATTATACTTCAAACAAACACCAAGATTATATAGGTAGTGCCCATAGATATACTCAGCAAGTGGATGAGCACAACCCTGTCTTATGATGACACGAGGTTGTATGTCATTAGACATCTTGTATGATAGTGACAAAACACCCTTCCAACGTTGGGTTCGCCTCACCCTATTTTCTTCACCAAATATAACTACTAAATGATGACCACCGTTCTATTCCCTTGTTACCCCCGCTCGACCCAGCTACACTCTTATTACCTGAAAGGAATTGTGAAGCAAAAGGGTGAGCACAACTAGCTCAGTAAAGAATATCATGACTAAAGATAATTAAATTATCAATAGCCTTCATCAATAATAAATCAGAGATTTAGAACATATGGTAAATGATAAAAATTTCAACCATAGTTGCAGCGGAACAGCAATCCATTAGAAGAGTCAAATAGACTATAAAGTCTATTATCTTCTTCATGTTAAAAATCCACCAACAATGTTTTATCCATGTAACATCACTCAACAGTTCCTTTCCACAATCATATGAATAACTCATAATCATAATTGTGACTCTAAATTTTTCTTCGCACCCAGGACGAAGAATATTTTCATCACCTGTCTTTACCTGAAACATCAAAGATCATGGTTATACCAAATCACAGTTCCTGTTCATAATCATACTAATAACTTCATCTTTGCACTACGGCCAAAGATATTCATTTGTATCACCAGTTGGTCATGTTCATCTCAACATATGTTCATCTTTGCACTACTGGCCAAAGATATTCAACAACATGTCATCTTTGCACTACGGGCCAAAGATATTCATCAACAATTCATCTTTGCACTACAGGCCAAAGATATTCCTCAACAATTTATTTGCACTACGGCCAAATATATTCATCAACAGTTCATATTTGCACTACAGGCCAAATATATTAATATCTCAAAGAAATATATAATCATTTCAGAATTTATATAAACAATAATTATAACCATGTTGATCAATTCACCTTTGCACTTAAGCTAAAGATATTCAATTATAAATTCAATGGTCATGATCATACCAGTCACAATTCAACTTTGCACTACAGGCCAAAGAGAACCCATAGTCATGATCATACCAAAATCTACCCATCTTTACACTCAAGTGAAAGAGAATTTCAACATCAGGGTTATAAAATGTTATATATGATAATAAAATCAATATAATCAACATATAGATTTAATCTCAAGAGTAATATTCATAAACCAACTATAATTTGGTCAGAAAAAGAAACCAATGTTGTCGTGAATAGTAACTCGTGAATAGTAACTCATGAATAGTAACTTGTGAATAGTAACTCATGAATAGTAACTCATGAATAGTAAACTCGACACAAAAGGTAGAAATTCCACAATAATATACATACCAATATTTCGGTATAATGATATTGAAAGAATAATATTTCTTAAGCTTATAAACAATTTATTTAAATTGTTTACACTTTACTAAATAATGCATTTAATCATCTAAAATATCAAACTCATAATATTTTATCATCAATAACCAAAACCCTCATCAAAAATCTGCATATACCTCATATAGGATTCTCAAGCCATAAAATCCTATTTTCCAATTTTCTTACTTCACATAACATATTTAATTCATTTACTCATAACTAGACCATTTTCATGAAAAATACCAAATCAGTTCCAAAAATATTTCTTTTCTGGGAATTAGCATAATATAGTCCCATAGTGAACATATATTTTTCTCAGAATTTTTAAAAGTCATTTACTATTTTTCATATGGCCAAAATAGCCGAATATTTAGACATTTATCAAAAATTGTACTTTTGTCTAAAAATTCTGAAATTTACAGAGTATACTTCTATCATATACATGTACTCCCAATAAAAATTTCATCAATTTTGGAGTTAACCACAAGGAATTATAAGCGGTTACTTTTAAAATAGTCTTTTCTCATAAAATTCATAACTCTCAATCTATACATCCAAAAATCACCATTTTTGGACACAATCAATAAAACTCATCAAAATATCATTTCAAATTTTTCCAGAATTTTTGAAGTTCAGAAAAATTACGAAACTAAAAATCATAACAACCCTTAAAATCCCTTAATATCCCTTACAATCCCTTACTATCCCTTACCTCAAAAGAGCAGTACTTCTGACTGGATATCGGATATGATGCTGAAGAAAACTTGCACTGATGAATAGCAACTCACCAAGTATCTAAATACTCACAAAATATGCTTCATAATATAGAGAGAGAAAGAGAGAAAGCTTATGTTTCTGGTGTGATTTTCAATTCTAACTTAGCCCTCTATTTATAGGAAAATTTTGGTAGGTTTGACCTGCAACCTGATGGCTTTACCTGCTACTATTCCCACCCACCACATTTGAAATATAATTCAGCACATTTCTTCACCAACCACAAGTGGGGCCCACCAATTCTAGAATTTTCCACCAAAATGATAAACTCCGAAAATTCAACAATTTCTTAACTAGTCATCTCGTAAAATTCATAATAAATCATACGTTCATTTTTAACGGTTCAAAATTTGTGGGCATATACTCAACTTATATATGTATAACATATCCAAAAATTACCACGATCCAACGGTCGGATTAAAAATTATAACCCCCGCAAAATATCTCAAAAACCCTGATTTTTAATACCTCCATTCCGACAAAAATACGGATAAAAATCTCAACATTAACTCCTTCATTTTTAACCACAAAAATATATCCCTCATTTATATCCACATAAAATAAATATTTTCTTATCATATGAATCAATAATTAATTATTCACAAATAATATTACAGAATCACATTTATGACAACCAGGCCGTTCCCAGGAAAGAGGGGGCTTTCCAATAAGGATTTCTCCTTACTGGCGCGCAATTAGATGACCAAACCTCTCCTTAGACAGAACTTTCTAGACATTGCCAATAATGTTATCTAATAATATTATTCAAATAATATGAATTATTGATCTGATAAAGGAAAATACTGTGCAGCAACAATTATTGAACAACAATAATACAAAATTTCAACGTAGCAATTATTGAATCAATAAAATAAAATATTGAACAGTAATTACTGTAACAATTATTGAGTAGTGCCTTCTTACGTAAGAATCAATAATTTCAAAAATACTATGCAATACCGTGTGCTACTGTGCAATAACGCGTATTACTGTATTTTAACCACCGGGTATTCCAACAGTGTTAACGGTAACAACTACGCCGTTATTTGTAAAAACTTAAATTTGTCGTTTTCTTCACCCGACAGTTATTCTGTTATGGGGCCCACAAATAGCTGCGCCGTCGTACGAATATTCCCCGACAGAAAGAATATTCCACGACCAAACGAATATTCCCCGACAACAATGATTATTTTATAACCACTTGTGTATTTTGAAAAAATTTTCATATTTCACCCATAACTTTAACTTTTATCAATTTAACCATTTACTGAATTGTAATTATAAAAAAAATTGAATACTTTTATTTCATAAAATTCGGGGTCTTACAATCTCCCCTCCTTATGAAATTTCGTCCTCGAAATTTACGTACCTGGTATTTCAAAGAGTTGAGAATACCTTCCTTTCATTTCAGATTCCATCTTCCCTGTCATCATAATTTCTCCATTGCTCATCTCCTGTATTTCATATATCATTCTAGAATACAGCTTCAAAACAAGGGTTAATTTAACAAATTAACATATCACATAATATCCCGATATTATGACTGACCAACAAATAAGCTTAGGTAGGACACACTAGCGAAGGATTTACTCATCTCTCCCCTCCTAGTTATATTCTCCGATCTCCGCCAGAGATCATATCCCTAAGCTCTGATACCACCTGTGACGCCCCAAAATAGGTCCATTCCACCCAACCCATTCTGAGTCGCCAAATACATGGTACAGAAAATAACTACAACTTTATTACAACAATTGTCGTGCAAAATACAACAACACATATGCTGTGAGTTTGGATACAAATATATACCAAATGTGACTCATGTTCCAACCGTGGACATCACCTCACAATAACACCTTACATAAAGGTATAGTCAAAAACTGTTTTAGAAATTAGAATCTTTGGGAAGTGCTCAAGGAAACCTTCGTACATGGGAGGCCACGCGTCTAGGTTATGATAGATATCATATGGCCACAGAATTATCCTTGGTTGACCCAATAGACCCCAAAGAAAAACGAGAAGATTACTATCATATTCTTCCCAATGGTGAGTCTTCTCTTGACTTATCATTATCTCCACTGTCTCTAATTGAGAATTATACTTCAAACAAACACCAAGATTATATAGGTAGTGCCCATAGATATACTCAGCAAGTGGATGAGCACAACCCTGTCTTATGATGACACGAGGTTGTATGTCATTAGACATCTTGTATGATAGTGACAAAACACCCTTCCAACGTTGGGTTCGCCTCACCCTATTTTCTTCACCAAATATAACTACTAAATGATGACCACCGTTCTATTCCCTTGTTACCCCCGCTCGACCCAGCTACACTCTTATTACCTGAAAGGAATTGTGAAGCAAAAGGGTGAGCACAACTAGCTCAGTAAAGAATATCATGACTAAAGATAATTAAATTATCAATAGCCTTCATCAATAATAAATCAGAGATTTAGAACATATGGTAAATGATAAAAATTTCAACCATAGTTGCAGCGGAACGAGCAATCCATTAGAAGAGTCAAATAGACTATAAAGTCTATTATCTCTCCATGTTAAAAATCCACCAACAATGTTTTATCCATGTAACATCACTCAACAGTTCCTTTCCACAATCATATGAATAACTCATAATCATAATTGTGACTCTAAATTTTTCTTCGCACCCAGGACGAAGAATATTTTCATCACCTGTCTTTACCTGAAACATCAAAGATCATGGTTATACCAAATCACAGTTCCTGTTCATAATCATACTAATAACTTCATCTTTGCACTACGGCCAAAGATATTCATTTGTATCACCAGTTGGTCATGTTCATCTCAACATATGTTCATCTTTGCACTACTGGCCAAAGATATTCAACAACATGTCATCTTTGCACTACGGGCCAAAGATATTCATCAACAATTCATCTTTGCACTACAGGCCAAAGATATTCCTCAACAATTTATATTTGCACTACGGCCAAATATATTCATCAACAGTTCATATTTGCACTACAGGCCAAATATATTAATATCTCAAAGAAATATATAATCATTTCAGAATTTATATAAACAATAATTATAACCATGTTGATCAATTCACCTTTGCACTTAAGCTAAAGATATTCAATTATAAATTCAATGGTCATGATCATACCAGTCACAATTCAACTTTGCACTACAGGCCAAAGAGAACCCTAGTCATGATCATACCAATAATCTACCCATCTTTACACTCAAGTGAAAGAGAAATTCAACATCAGGGTTATAAAAATGTTATATATGATAATAAAATCAATATAATCAACATATAGATTTAATCTCAAGAGTAATATTCATAAATCAACTATAATTTGGTCAGAAAAAGAAACCAATGTTGTCGTGAATAGTAACTCGTAATAGTAACTCATGAATAGTAACTTGTGAATAGTAACTCATGAATAGTAAACTCGACACAAAAGGTAGAAATTTTACAATAAAATACATACCAATATTTCGGTATAATGATATTGAAAGAATAATATTTCTTAAGCTTATAAACAATTTATTTAAATTGTTTACACTTTACTAATTAATGCATTTAATCATCTAAAATGCCAAACTCATAAGATTTCATCATCAATAACCAAAACCCTCATCAAAAATCTGCATATACCTCATATAGGATTCTCAAGCCATAAAATCCTATTTTCCAATTTTCTTACTTCACATAACATATTTAATTCATTTACTCATAACTAGACCATTTTCATGAAAAATACCAAATCAGTTCCAAAAATATTTCTTTTCTGGGATTTAGCATAATATAGTCCCATAGTGAACATATATTTTTCTCAGAATTTTTAAAAGTCATTTACTATTTTTCATATGGCCAAAATAGCCGAATATTTAGACATTTATCAAAAATTGTACTTTTGTCTAAAAATTCTGAAATTTACATAGTATACTTCTATCATATACATGTACTCCCAATAAAAATTTCATCAATTTTGGAGTTAACCACAAAGAATTATAAGCGGTTACTTTTAAAATAGTCTTTTCTCATAAAATTCATAACTCTCAATCTATACATCCAAAAATCACCATTTTTGGACACAATCAATAAAACTCATCAAAATATCATTTCAAATTTTTCCAGAATTTTTGAAGTTCAGAAAAATTACGAAACTGAAAATCATAACAACCCTTAAAATCCCTTAATATCCCTTACAATCCCTTACTATCCCTTACCTCAAAAGAGCAGTACTTCTGACTGGATATCGGATATGATGCTGAAGGAAACTTGCACTGATGAATAGCAACTCACCAAGTATCTAAATACTCACAAAATATGCTTCATAATATAGAGAGAGAAAGAGAGAAAGCTTATGTTTCTGGTGTGATTTTCAATTCTAACTTAGCCCTCTATTTATAGGAAAATTTTGGTAGGTTTGACCTGCAACCTGATGGCTTTACCTGCTACTATTCTCACCCACCACATTTGAAATATAATTCAGCACATTTCTTCACCAACCACAAGTGGGGCCCACCAATTCTAGAATTTTCCACCAAAATGATAAACTCCGAAAATTCAACAATTTCTGAACCAGTCATCTCGTAAAATTCATAATAAATCATACGTTCATTTTTAACGGTTCAAAATTTGTGGGCATATACTCAACTTATATATGTATAACATATCCAAAAATTACCACGATCCAACGGTCGGATTAAAAATTATAACCCCCGCAAAATATCTCAAAAACCCTGATTTTTAATACCTCCATTCCGACAAAAATACGGATAAAAATCTCAACATTAACTCCTTCATTTTTAACCACAAAAATATATCCCTCATTTATATCCACATAAAATAAATATTTTCTTATCATATGAATCAATAATTAATTATTCACAAATAATATTACAGAATCACATTTATGACAACCAGGCCGTTCCCAGGAAAGAGGGGGCTTTCCAATAAGGATTTCTCCTTACTGGCGCGCAATTAGATGACCAAACCTCTCCTTAGACAGAACTTTCTAGACATTGCCAATAATGTTATCTAATAATATTATTCAAATAATATGAATTATTGATCTGATAAAGGAAAATACTGTGCAGCAACAATTATTGAACAACAATAATACAAAATTTCAACGTAGCAATTATTGAATCAATAAAATAAAATATTGAACAGTAATTACTGTAACAATTATTGAGTAGTGCCTTCTTACGTAAGAATCAATAATTTCAAAAATACTATGCAATACCGTGTGCTACTGTGCAATAACGCGTATTACTGTATTTTAACCACCGGGTATTCCAACAGTGTTAACGGTAACAACTACGCCGTTATTTGTAAAAACTCAAATTTGTCGTTTTCTTCACCCGACAGTTATTCTGTTATGGGGCCCACAAATAGCTGCGCCGTCGTACGAATATTCCCCGACAGAAAGAATATTCCACGACCAAACGAATATTCCCCGACAACAATGATTATTTTATAACCACTTGTGTATTTTGAAAAATTTTCACATTTCACCCATAACTTTAACTTTTTATCAATTTAACCATTTACTGAATTGTAATTATAAAAAAAATTGATTACTTTTATTTCATAAAATTCGTGGTCTTACAATCTCCCCTCCTTATGAAATTTCATCCTCGAAATTTACGTACCTGGTATTTCAAAGAATTGAGAATACATTCCTTTCATTTCAGATTCCATCTTCCCTGTCATCATAATTTCTCCATTGCTCATCTCCTGTATTTCATATATCATTCTAGAATACAGCTTCAAAACAAGGGTTAATTTAACAAATTAACATATCACATAATATCCCGATATTATGGCTGACCAACAAATAAGCTTAGGTAGGATACACTAGCGAAGGATTTACTCATCTCTCCCCTCCTAGTTATATTCTCCGATCTCCGCCAGAGATCATATCCCTAAGCTCTGATACCACCTGTGACGCCCCCAAAATAGGTCCATTCCACCCAACCCATTCTGAGTCGCCAAATACATGGTACAGAAAATAACTACAACTTTATTACAACAATTGTCGTGCAAAATACAACAACACATATGCTGTGGGTTTTGATACAAATATATACCAAATGTGACTCATGTTCCAACCGTGGACATCACCTCACAATAACACCTTACATAAAGGTATAGTCAAAAACTGTTTTAGAAATTAGAATATTTGGGAAGTGCTCAAGGAAACCTTCGTACATGGGAGGCCACGCGTCTAGGTTATGATAGATACCATATGGCCACAGAATTATCCTTGGTTGACCCAATAGACCCCAAAGAAAAACGAGAAAATTACTATCATATTCTTCCTAATGGTGAGTCTTCTCTTGACTTATCATTATCTCCACTGTCTCTAATTGAGAATTATACTTCAAACAAACACCAAGATTATATAGGTAGTGCCCATAGATATACTCAGCAAGTGGATGAGCACAACCCTGTCTTATGATGACACGAGGTTGTATGTCATTAGACATCTTGTATGATAGTGACAAAACACCCTTCCAACGTTAGGTTTGCCTCACCCTATTTTCTTCACCAAATATAACTACTAA
The DNA here is from genome assembly GCA_016801055.1 of Panax notoginseng. Lineage (NCBI taxonomy): Eukaryota > Viridiplantae > Streptophyta > Magnoliopsida > Apiales > Araliaceae > Panax > Panax notoginseng. Next base: position 170,730,367 of record CM029021.1, read on the forward strand.
ATGATGACCACCGTTCTATTCCCTTGTTACCCCCGCTCGACCCAGCTACACTCTTATTACCTGAAAGGAAATGTGAAGCAAAAGGGTGAGCACAACTAGCTCAGTAAAGAATATCATGACTAAAGATAATTAAATTATCAATAGCCTTCATCAATAATAAATCAGAGATTTAGAACATATGGTAAATGATAAAAATTTCAACCATAGTTGCAGCGGAACATGCAATCCATTAGAAGAGTCAAATAGACCATAAAGTCTATTATCTCTTCCATGTTAAAAATCCACCAACAATGTTTTATCCATGTAACATCACTCAACAGTTCCTTTCCACAATCATATGAATAACTCATAATCATAATTGTGACTCTAAATTTTTCTTCGCACCCAGGACGAAGAATATTTTTATCACCTGTCTTTACCTGAAACATCAAAGATCATGGTTATACCAAATCACAGTTCCTGTTCATAATCATACTAATAACTTCATCTTTGCACTACGGCCAAAGATATTCATTTGTATCACCAGTTGGTCATGTTCATCTCAACATATGTTCATCTTTGCACTACTGGCCAAAGATATTCAACAACATGTCATCTTTGCACTACGGGCCAAAGATATTCATCAACAATTCATCTTTGCACTACAGGCCAAAGATATTCCTCAACAATTCATATTTGCACTACGGCCAAATATATTCATCAACAGTTCATATTTGCACTACAGGCCAAATATATTAATATCTCAAAGAAATATATAATCATTTCAGAATTTATATAAACAATAATTATAACCATGTTGATCAATTCACCTTTGCACTTAAGCTAAAGATATTCACTTATAAATTCAATGGTCATGATCATACCAGTCAACAATTCAACTTTGCACTACTGGCCAAAGAGAACCCATAGTCATGATCATACCAAAATCTACCCATCTTTACACTCAAGTCAAAGAGAAATATCATCATTAGGGTTATAAAAATGTTATATATGATAATAAAATCAATATAATCAACATATAGATTTAATCTCAAGAGTAATATTCATAAACCAACTATAATTTGGTCAGAAAAAGAAACCAATGTTGTCGTGAATAGTAACTCGTGAATAGTAACTCATGAATAGTAACTTGTGAATAGTAACTCATGAATAGTAACTTATGAATAGTAAACTCGACACAAAAGGTAGAAATTCCACAATAATATACATACCAATATTTCGGTATAATGATATTGAAAGAATAATATTTCTTAAGCTTATAAACAATTTATTTAAATTGTTTACACTTTACTAAATAATGCATTTAATCATTCTAAAATACCAAACTCATAAGATTTTATCGATAATAATCAAAACTCTCATCAAAAATCTGCATATACCTCATATAGCATTCTCAAGCCATAAAATCCTATTTTCCAATTTTCTTACTTCACATAACATATTTAATTCATTTACTCATAACTAGTCCATTTTCATGAAAAATACCAAATCAGTTCCAAAAATATTTCTTTTCTGGGATTTAGCATAATATAGTCCCATATTGAACATATATTTTTCTCAGAATTTTTAAAAGTCATTTACTATTTTTCATATGACCAAAATAGCCGAATATTTAGACATTTATCAAAAATTGTACTTTTGTCTAAAAATTCTGAAATTTACAGAGTATACTTCTATCATATACATGTACTCCCAATAAAAATTTCATCAATTTTGGAGTTAACCACAAGGAATTATAAGCGGTTATTTTTAAAATAGTCTTTTCTCATAAAATTCATAACTCTCAATCTATACATCCAAAAATCACCATTTTTGGACACAATCAATAAAACTCATTAAAATATCATTTTAAATTTTTCCAGAATTTTTGAAGTTCAGAAAAATTACGAAACTAAAAATCATAACAACCCTTAAAATCCCTTAATATCCCTTACAATCCCTTACTATCCCTTACCTCAAAAGTGCAGTATTTCTGACTGGATATCGGATATGATGCTGAAGGAAACTTGCACTGATGAATAGCAACTCACCAAAGTATCTAAATACTCAGAAAATATGCTTCATAATATAGAGAGAGAAAGAGAGAAAGCTTATGTTTCTGGTGTGATTTTCAATTCTAACTTAGCCCTCTATTTATAGGAAAATTTTGGTAGGTTTGACCTGCAACCTGATGGCTTTACCTGCTACTATTTCCACCCACCACATTTGAAATATAATTCAGCACATTTCTTCACCAACCACAAGTGGGGCCCACCAATTCTAGAATTTTCCACCAAAATGATAAACTCCGAAAATTCAACAATTTCTGAAACAGTCATCTCGTAAAATTCATAATAAATCATACGTTCATTTTTAACGGTTCAAAATTTGTGGGCATATACTCAACTTATATATGTATAACATATCCAAAAATTACCACGATCCAACGGTCGGATTAAAAATTATAACCCCCGCAAAATATCTCAAAAACCCTGATTTTTAATACCTCCATTCCGACAAAACTACGGATAAAAATCTCAACATTAACTCCTTCATTTTTTAACCACAAAAATATATCCCTCATTTATATCCACATAAAATAAATATTTTCTTATCATATGAATCAATAATTAATTATTCACAAATAATATTACAGAATCACATTTATGACAACCAGGCCGTTCCCAGGAAAGAGGGGGCTTTCCAATAAGGATTTTTCCTTACTGGCGCGCAATTAGATGACCAAACCTCTCCTTAGACAGAACTTTCTAGACATTGCCAATAATGTTATCTAATATTATTATTCAAATAATATGAATTATTGATCTGATAAAGGAAAATATTGTGCATCAACAATTATTGAACAACAATAATACAAAATTTCAACGTAGCAATTATTGAATCAATAAAATAAAATATTGAACAGTAATTACTGTAACAATTATTGAGTATTGCCTTCTTACGTAAGAATCAATAATTTCAAAAATACTATGCAATACCGTGTGCTACTGTGCAATAACGCGTATTACTGTATTTTAACCACCGGGTATTCCAACAGTGTTAACGGTAACAACTACGCCGTTATTTGTAAAAACTTAAATTTGTCGTTTTCTTCACCCGACAGTTATTCTGTTATGGGGCCCACAAATAGCTGCGCCGTCGTACGAATATTCCCCGACAGAAAGAATATTCCACGACCAAACGAATATTCCCCGACAACAATGATTATTTTATAACCACTTGTGTATTTTGAAAAATTTTCACATTTCACCCATAACTTTAACTTTTTATCAATTTAACCATTTACTGAATTGTAATTATAAAAAAAATTGAATACTTTTATTTCATAAAATTCGGGGTCTTACAATTTTCCTCTCCTCTTTTTCTTCTTAGGATTTCGATCGAGGAAGACAACTTTCGGATTTTCTCTCTCTCCCTCCTTTGGTGAGGACAGTGTTTTAAAAAGATAGATCCAGAAAATAATTAGAGAAAAAGAAGGGTTAACAACAGATATTCACGCGTTTCCCTAAATTAAGGAATTCTAGTTGTACTAATATTATAAATAAATATGAAAAAGTGTATTATTTTTGTAATTATTTTATGAATGTATAATTTATGTAATTACTTTTTAAAATGTACTATAATATGTAATTGTTCCAGGTCCTTAACACTAAAATACAACAATTAGAAAGTAATTTTAAAAATAAAACAGACACAATATAATTACAAAAATAAAACAACACAATATATGTAAGACCCCGAATTTTATGAAATAAAAGTATTCAATTTTTCTTATAATTACTATTCAGTAAATGGTTAAATTGATAAATGTTAAAGTTAAGGGTGAAATATGATTTTTTTTCAAAATAAGCAAGTGGTTATAAAATAATCATTGTTGTCGGGGAATATTCGTTTGGTCGTGAAACATTCTTTCTGTCGGGGAATATTCGTACGACGGCGTAGCTATTTGTGGGCCCCATAACGAATAACTGTCGGGTGAAGAAAACGACAAATTTGAGTTTTTACAAATAACGGCGTAGTTGTTACCGTTAACACTGTTGGAATACCCGGTGGTTAAAATACAGTAATACGCGTTATTGCACAGTAGCACACGGTATTGCATAGTATTTTTGAAATTATTGATTCTTACGTAAGAAGGCACTACTCAATAATTGTTAAAGTAATTACTGTTCAATATTTTATTTTATTGATTCAATAATTGCTACGTTGAAATTTTATATTATTGTTGTTCAATAATTGTTGCTGCACAGTATTTTCCATTATCAGATCAATAATTCATATTATTTAAATAATATTATTAGATAGCATTATTGGTAATGCCTAGAAAGTTCTGTCTAAGGAGAGGTTTGGTCATCTAATTGCGCGCCAGTAAGGAGAAATTCTTATTGGAAAGCCCCCTCTTTCCTGGGAACGGCCTGGTTGTCATAAATGTGATTCTGTAATATTATTTGTGAATAATTAATTATTGATTCGTATGATAAGGAAATATTTATTTTATGTGGATATAAACGAGGGACATATTTTTGTGGTTAAAAATGAAGGAGTTAATGTGACGCCCCCAAAATTAGGTAAGCATCACCCATCTTGGGTCGTCAGATACAAAGTACATAATACAAATACAACTTACTAATACAACTGTCGTGTACAATACGACAAAACATAAACTGTGAGTTTGAATACAAATATTATCTTCTAGAAAGTATTCATACTCAAAAGGAGTCCTCATTACATTTATTAACACACCATTACATAGAATAGTGAGGACTACTAACTAATATTATCATTCGGACCATCACTCCGTTCCCCGACTTGCCCCAGCTACGTTCTCATTTCCTGAAGAGAACAGTGAAAGAAAGGGTGAGCTCAACTAGCCCAGTAAGAAATATCATGACTAAGATAATGCAGAATAAATTATCATTAGCCTTCAACAATGTTAAACTGATAAAATATAATAGACATCAAGTTTAACTGCAGCGGAACAAGCAATCCATTAAAAGAGTCAAGTAGAAAATAAACTCTACTATCTTTTATGATTTAAAAGATTTTCCAACACTGTGATCGCTGAGACTCAGCTTAATAAAATAATTCACATCATCGAATCACCCCTGCACTACGGCCAAGGATATTCGTATATTCATTAATGGTCATGATCATGCCAACAACTGTCCATCAATGCACTACGGGCCAATGAGGACTTTTACCACATTATTTGTAACATTACGGTCATGATTATACCGAATAATCCCTGGTCATAATCATACCAAGTCCATCTATGCACTACAGGCCACAGATGACTTTCAACATTTTATAAACATGAGGATGATGACAATGATATAAGAATTCAATAAAACAAGTTCAAGAATTAATTTATCCAGGAATTAACAACGTCCAAATTGTCAACATGATACTGCATTGTGGAGTAAAATTCAAGAATGCTTAGAAGAATATTTTCTTGAAAAGATACTGGATGAAACGCAATTATCAAGGATATTCCACAACTTTCATGGAGTATAGAAGTCAAAACTTAACCAACTGAGTACAATAAAGAATGGAATAACAAAAGAAATCACCATGCATGCGATAGACCGCACAGACAGGTTATTCCAATAGAATAATAAATAATGGAACCAGGTCCGGCGTAAACGCACAGACAGGATATTCCGACAGAATAATAAATAATGGAACCAGGTCCGGTGTAAAACACACAGACAGGATATTCCAACAGAAAAATAATAAAACGGAACCAGGTCCGGTGTAAAACACACAGACAGGATGTTCCAACAGAATAATAATAAAACAGAACCAGGTCCGGTGTAAAACACACAGACAGGATGTTCCAACAGAATAATAAACGGAACCAGGTCCGGTGTAAAACACACAGACAGGATGTTCCAACAGAATAATAATAATAAAAACGGAACCAGGTCCGGTGTAAAACACACAGACAGGATGTTCCAACAGAATAATAGAAGAATATCACCAAGTATAGGGTAGACCACGTATACAGGTTATTCCAACAGAATAATAAGAAATGGAATAACAAAAGTTCTCTTCATGAATAAGAAAGAATAACACCCCTTACCGTAAAAGAACTGGATATAAGAGTAGTGAAGTAGCAGAAAACTTTTCTTCTATCTCTATATAATCTCTCTCTATAGTTTCTCTCTCTAGAGTTCAGTGAATTCGTAAGAAAATAATGAAGGAATGAGCTTCTATTTATAGGAAAATGGATTGCATAGTAACTAATCCATGAACGGTCCAGATTGATTACTTTAATCTGATGGTCCATATTTAAAGAAAAATATTTTAAATAAAATATAATATATTCTATTTATAGAATAACTTTAATAAAGTATTCTGTTTTATATAAAAAGATGTTTCTGTTTTATTACGTTAATAATACGAATAAAACAAAACGTCATTATCGCTAAATAATTCATATTATTAACTGACAATAATGGAATCAAACTGAGTGACTTCTCACATAAGCATTAATAATTAATACTGTGTGCTACTATGCAACCACACGTATTACTGTACTTTTACTACCGAGTAGTTCAACAGTATCAACGGTAAAACTTCCGCCGTTATTTTCATAAAGTATTTTTGTCGTTTTCTCAATCCGACAATAATTCCGTTGTGGGGTCCACCAATAATTGTACCGTCGTACGGATATTCCCCGACAAAAAGAATATTCTCCGACCAATCGAATATAATATGACAACTTGCATACTTTGCAAAATTTATAAATACTACCCATAACTATTATATCAAATCCACACATTAATACAAAAAAAATTATTTCGAGAAAAATTAAATATTTATTCATAAAATCTGGGGTTTCACAATCTCCCCTCCTTATAGAATTTCGCCCTCGAAATTTACGTACGTACTTGGTATGCCGAACATGTGAGGATACCTTGACTTCACTTCAAATTCTAACTCTTGAGGTATAACCTTTAAGCATCGAATATGATCCTTCTTATCCAAGATGTTAACACGTATCTCCTCATACGTTAAATCTTTCGCTATTTCGTCCGGTTTTAAATTAATAATGCGGTTCGGGTCGTCCACATATTTACGGAACATCGATACGTAAAAAAAAAATATTCTGAACACGCAACATACTTGGCGGTAAAACGAGTCTATAGGCCACAGTTCCTACTTCATCGAGGATTTCAAATGGGCCAATTAAATCGAGAGTTGAGATTTCCTCTCTTCGTCGATTCTTGCTTCTAGAATAACGCCCTCTTGAACCTTCTTCTTCACATTTATCAGCTCTTAGTATGTAGCTTGAGCGGCTTTAACTTTATCGATTAAAGTCGATTTTAATCGTATATTCGTTATCTTCACGTGGGTTCGAATATTCACACTTGTAACCGTATACGATCTTCTACACAACGCGTCAGCTACCACGTTCACTTTTCCACGATGTTATTGAATGGTACGATCGTAATCTTCAACAGCTCGAGCCAACGTCTTTGGCGCATAATACGTTCGTTTTAGTTGAAGAAATATTTGAGGGTTTAAGAAATAGGTTTTGTACTGGGGTCAATACAAAATTCAATTTTACGCTCTGAGGTAGGCTAAGAAGTCTTCAAGAATACGTCAAGAAATTTATTAACAATAGAAATATCGTTCAAAACTGTGACCCTCATCCAAGACTTGGATAACACGTCACATTGATACCTATCAACTTGCCATCATCATTTACAACGTCTCCTACGGAAAGTCTAGCTTCGGTGCATTCCACACCAGGAAGTCAACAGCGAAAGGAACGGAGATTTTTACTTATGGCTTGATATGACAATGATTGACTTTAGTGGTTTGGTTACTTTGAATTTGCATAACAGGTTGGTTAGGAATATGAAAGCTAACAACCTTACGAGAAGCATGATGAGTAGTGAACCAATCGTTTCAAAAAAATCACATCAAAGGCAAGTATTTTCAAAGAGATAAGATCGACAGGTAACGTGAAAGTGTTGATTTGAACAAGATTTATAAATAGTAGAGGTAACGAAGGTTTCTCCCAACTGAGTTTAAATAGACATATCAAAGTCTAAGTTCTCCGGAGTTAACTTCAAACATTTAACACAACTAGGTGAAATAAAAGAGTGAGTAGAACCGGTATCTAACACGGTATAGACTTCGCAAGAGTTTATGACTAACATACCCGTGATAATTTTATTCAGGTTCCTCGTCACGAAAAAAAAAATACTCTCTCTTAAACTACTGGCTTTGGCTTTTCTGGGACGGTCTTTGGTGCCTCCATCCTATCTGAACTTGTCTTCTGTGAACGACAAAATCGGGCTAAATGACCTTCTCTTCCACAATTATAACATGCTTTGGACGGCATCGCGCAGTTTGGACTGATGTGCCCCTCCCCTCCGCATTTGAAACATATGATAGGTGATCGTTCTCCTTCCTTAACGACAGGTGCTGGTGCTGACATCTTTCCATCATTGTTGAATCTCCTCTTCTTAAAATGTTCATTCTTATTGTTTTGGCCCTGATTACCACCGAAGTGGTTACCATTTCTGGCCTGTTGATTCCCTCCACGCTTGTTGTCACCGCTTCGATGACTGCTCTCACTGGTATTATCATTTTGCCGGCTGCTCTCTTTTGGTTGCGTTATCTCGTTATCGCGCTCCACCAACTGAGCCCTATTTACAACATCTGAATACAAACACAGTTTATGAGAAACAAGATGTTGACGTATCTCCGGCTTCAAACCTCTTAAAAACATCCGCGTCATTCTTTCTTCATTATCCACCAGGTGGGACGCAAACCGGGATAACTCCGCAAATTTTGCCTCGTACTGCGACACGGTCATATTATTCTGCTCCAATTTGATGAACTCCACCTCCTTCATGTGACGAATACTCTCGGGAAAGTATTTGTCGTTAAACAGATCTTGGAACTTCTCCCAAGACATCTTCAGTGCGGCAGGTTGAGTACGCTTTATCGATTCCCACCAGTAATCTGCCTCTCCTCGCAACATAAAGGCGGCAAAGGGAACCTTTTGCTCCTCGGAGCAACCCAAGACATCAAATATCTTGGTGATCTGCTTTATCCATGTTTCAGCTACAAGTGGTTTGGGTTCTCCCTTAAACTCCGGTGGTCCCAACTCCTTAAACTGTTTAGCGGTGACCGCCTGAGAGTTTCCAGTATTTCCACCTACGTTGTGGACAGGAGCCGCTTTCACCTGTTGTTGCATGAATTGCATAAAGCCTCTGAACATTTGATCATTCATCATTTGGTCAGTGTTGTTGTTTGCATGAGGATTGACACCTTCCTGATGCACATTATCATGATTATTGATGTGTGGTGAATCAACAGTCGTCTGTGCTCCATTGCTATTCTCAACATTCTCGGATGCCATTTTCAGATACTGCCACAAAATAAAAATTAATTGATATGTCATATATTATCCTTATGTTATGACCGACCAATTAAATACCATGCAAATAAACTTAGGTAGGTCATACTAGCGAAGGAATTCCCCGTCTCTCCCCTCCTAGTTCTATTCTCACATCCTAGCCAGGGATCATATCCCTAAGCTTTGATACCAACTGTGACGCCCCAAAATTAGGTAAGCATCACCCATCTTGGGTCGTCAGATACAAAGTACATAATACAAATACAACTTACTAATACAACTGTCGTGTACAATACGACAAAACATAAACTGTGAGTTTGAATACAAATATTATCTTCTAGAAAGTATTCATACTCAAAAGGAGTCCTCATTACATTTATTAACACACCATTACATAGAATAGTGAGGACTACTAACTAATATTATCATTCGGACCATCACTCCGTTCCCCGACTTGCCCCAGCTACGTTCTCATTTCCTGAAGAGAACAGTGAAAGAAAGGGTGAGCTCAACTAGCCCAGTAAGAAATATCATGACTAAGATAATGCAGAATAAATTATCATTAGCCTTCAACAATGTTAAACTGATAAAATATAATAGACATCAAGTTTAACTGCAGCGGAACAAGCAATCCATTAAAAGAGTCAAGTAGAAAATAAACTCTACTATCTTTTATGATTTAAAAGATTTTCCAACACTGTGATCGCTGAGACTCAGCTTAATAAAATAATTCACATCATCGAATCACCCCTGCACTACGGCCAAGGATATTCGTATATTCATTAATGGTCATGATCATGCCAACAACTGTCCATCAATGCACTACGGGCCAATGAGGACTTTTACCACATTATTTGTAACATTACGGTCATGATTATACCGAATAATCCCTGGTCATAATCATACCAAGTCCATCTATGCACTACAGGCCACAGATGACTTTCAACATTTTATAAACATGAGGATGATGACAATGATATAAGAATTCAATAAAACAAGTTCAAGAATTAATTTATCCAGGAATTAACAACGTCCAAATTGTCAACATGATACTGCATTGTGGAGTAAAATTCAAGAATGCTTAGAAGAATATTTTCTTGAAAAGATACTGGATGAAACGCAATTATCAAGGATATTCCACAACTTTCATGGAGTATAGAAGTCAAAACTTAACCAACTGAGTACAATAAAGAATGGAATAACAAAAGAAATCACCATGCATGCGATAGACCGCACAGACAGGTTATTCCAATAGAATAATAAATAATGGAACCAGGTCCGGCGTAAACGCACAGACAGGATATTCCGACAGAATAATAAATAATGGAACCAGGTCCGGTGTAAAACACACAGACAGGATATTCCAACAGAAAAATAATAAAACGGAACCAGGTCCGGTGTAAAACACACAGACAGGATGTTCCAACAGAATAATAATAAAACAGAACCAGGTCCGGTGTAAAACACACAGACAGGATGTTCCAACAGAATAATAAACGGAACCAGGTCCGGTGTAAAACACACAGACAGGATGTTCCAACAGAATAATAATAATAAAAACGGAACCAGGTCCGGTGTAAAACACACAGACAGGATGTTCCAACAGAATAATAGAAGAATATCACCAAGTATAGGGTAGACCACGTATACAGGTTATTCCAACAGAATAATAAGAAATGGAATAACAAAAGTTCTCTTCATGAATAAGAAAGAATAACACCCCTTACCGTAAAAGAACTGGATATAAGAGTAGTGAAGTAGCAGAAAACTTTTCTTCTATCTCTATATAATCTCTCTCTATAGTTTCTCTCTCTAGAGTTCAGTGAATTCGTAAGAAAATAATGAAGGAATGAGCTTCTATTTATAGGAAAATGGATTGCATAGTAACTAATCCATGAACGGTCCAGATTGATTACTTTAATCTGATGGTCCATATTTAAAGAAAAATATTTTAAATAAAATATAATATATTCTATTTATAGAATAACTTTAATAAAGTATTCTGTTTTATATAAAAAGATGTTTCTGTTTTATTACGTTAATAATACGAATAAAACAAAACGTCATTATCGCTAAATAATTCATATTATTAACTGACAATAATGGAATCAAACTGAGTGACTTCTCACATAAGCATTAATAATTAATACTGTGTGCTACTATGCAACCACACGTATTACTGTACTTTTACTACCGAGTAGTTCAACAGTATCAACGGTAAAACTTCCGCCGTTATTTTCATAAAGTATTTTTGTCGTTTTTCTCAATCCGACAATAATTCCGTTGTGGGGTCCACCAATAATTGTACCGTCGTACGGATATTCCCCGACAAAAAGAATATTCTCCGACCAATCGAATATAATATGACAACTTGCATACTTTGCAAAATTTATAAATACTACCCATAACTATTATATCAAATCCACACATTAATACAAAAAAAATTATTTCGAGAAAAATTAAATATTTATTCATAAAATCTGGGGTTTCACAGTTAATGTTGAGGTTTTTGTCAGTATTTTTGTTGGAATGGAGGTATTAAAAATTAGGGTTTTTGAGATATTTTGCGGGGGTTATAATTTTTAATCCGACCGTTGGATCGTGGTAATTTTTGGATATGTTATACATATATAAGTTGAGTATATGCCCACAAATTTTGAACCGTTAAAAATGAACGTATGATTTATTATGAATTTTACGAGATGACTGGTTCATAAATTGTTGAATTTTCGGAGTTTATCATTTTGGTAGAAAATTCTAGAATTGGTGGGCCCCACTTGTGGTTGGTGAAGAAATGTGCTAAATTATATTTCAAATGTGGTGGGTGGGAATAGTAGCAGGTAAAGCCATCAGGTTGCAGGTCAAACCTACCAAAATTTTCCTATAAATAGAGGGCTAAGTTAGAATTGAAAATCACACCAGAAACATAAGCTTTCTCTCTTTCTCTCTCTATATTATGAAGCATATTTTGTGAGTATTTAGATACTTTGAGAGTTGCTATTCAGTGCAAGTTTCCTTCGGCTTTGCATTCCAGTCAGAAGTACTGCTCTTTTGAGGTAAGGGATTGTAAGGGATTGTAAGGGATATTAAGAGATTTTAAGGGTTGTTATGATTTTCAGTTTCGTAATTTTTCTGATCTTCAAAAATTCTGAAAAAATTTGAAATGATATTTTGATGAGTTTTCTTGATTGTGTCCAAAAATGGTGATTTTTGGATGTATAGATTGAGAGTTATGAATTTTATGAGAAAAGATTATTTTAAAAGTAACCGCTTATAATTCCTTGTGGTTAACTCCAAAATTGATGAAATTTTTATTGGGAGTACATGTATATGATAGGAGTATACTCTGTGAATTTTAGAATTTTTAGATAAAAGTACAATTTTTGATAAATGTCTAAATATTCGGCTGTTTTGGCCATATGAAAAATAGTAAATGACTTTTAAAAATTCTGAGAAAAATATATGTTCACTATGGGACTATATTATACTAAATTTCAGAAAAGAAATATTTTTGGAACTGATTTGGTATTTTTCATAAAAATAGTCTAGTTATGAGTAAATGAATTAAATATGTTTTGTGAAGAAAGAAAATTGGAAAATAGGATTTTATGGCTTGAGAATCCTATATGAGGTATATGCAGATTTTTGATGAGGATTTTTTGTTATTGGTGATGAAATCTTATGAGTTTGGCATTTTAGAATGATTAAATGATTTATTTAGTAAAGTGTAAACAATTAAAATAAATTGTTTATAAATTTAAGAAATGTTATTCTTTCAATATCATTATACCAAAATATTGGTATAGATTTTATTGTGGAATTTCTATCTTTTGTGTTGGGATTACTATTCACGAGTTACTATTCATGAGTTACTATTCACGAGTTACTATTCATGGGTTACTATTCACGAGTTAGTATTCATGATAAAATTGGTTTCTTTTTCTGACCAAATTATAGTTGAGTTATGAATATTACTCTTGAGATTAAATCTATATGTTGATCATATTATTTTTTATCATCATATATAATATTTTTATAACCCTGATGTTGAAATTCTCTTTCACTGGAGTGTAAAGATGGGTAAATTATTGGTATGATCATGACTAGGGTTCTCTTTGGCCTGTAGTGCAAAGTTGAATTGTGACTGGTATGATCATGACCATTGAATTTATAATTGAATATCTTAAGCTTAAGTGCAAAGGTGAATTGATCAACATGGTTATAATTATTGTTTATATAAATTCTGAAATGATTATATATTTCTTTGAGATATGAATATATTTGGCATGTAGTGCAAATATGAATTGTTGATGAATATCTTTGGCATGTAGTGCAAAGATGGCCTGTTGATGAATATCTTTGGCCTGTAGTGCAAAGATGAACTGTTGTTGAATATCTTTGGCCCGTAGTGCAAAGATGGTTTGTTGATGAATATCTTTGGCCCGTAGTGCAAAGATGGATTTGTTAGTATGATTATAAACAGGAACTGTGATTTGGTATAATCATGATCTTTGATGTTTCAGGTAAAGACAGGTGATGAAAATATTCTTCGTCCTAGGTGCGAAGAAAAATTTATAGTCACAATTATGATTATGAGTTATTCATATGATTGTGGAAAGGAACTGTTGAGTGATGTTACATGGATAAAACATTGTTGGTGGATTTTTAACATGGAGAAGATAATAGACTTTATGGTCTATTTGACTCTTCTAATGGATTGCATGTTCCGCTGCAACTATGGTTGAAATTTTTATCATCTACCATATGTTCTAAATCTCTGATTTATTACTGATGAAGACTACTGATAATTTATTTATCTTTAATCATGATATTCTTTACTGAGCTAGTTGTGCTCACCCTTTTGCTTCACAATTCCTTTCAGGTAATAAGAGTATAGCTGGGTCGAGCGAGGGTAACGGGGAAATAGAACGGTAGTCTCTAGCTGTGGATGTTCTCCCGAAACAGTATAGAAAAGTTCATTTAGTAGTTTTATTTGGTGAATCCAATAGGGTAAGGTGTACCCAACGTTGGAAGGGTGGTTTGCCACTATCATACAAGATGTCTAACGACATACAACCTCGTGTCATCATAAGACAGGGATGTGCTCATCCACTTACTGAGAATATATACGAGCACTACTTATATAATCTTGGTGTTTGTGTGAAGTATAATTCTCAATTAGAGACAGTGGAGATAATGATAAGTCAAGAGAAGACTCACCATTGGGAAGAATATGATAGTAATCTTCTCGTTTTTCTTTGGGGTCTATTGGGTCAACCAAGGATAATTCTGTGGCCATATGATATCTATCATAACCTAGACGCGTGGCCTCCCATGTACGAAGGTTTCCTTGAGCATTTTCCAAAGATTCTAATTTCTAAAACAGTTTTTGACTATACCTTTATGTAAGGTACCTTTGTGAGGTGCTGATACATGATGGTGTCCAATGTCACATTTGGTATATATTTGTATCCAAACTCACAGCATATGTGTTGTTGTATTTTGTACGACAATTGTTGTAATAAAGTTGTAGTTATTTTCTGTACCATGTATTTAACGACTCAGAATGGGTTGGGTGGAATGAACCTATTTTGGGGTCGTTACAATATAAAGTTGCTAAAATCAGTCCTACATTCAAGCAATTGAACAGAACACGCTCCTACATTCAAGCAACTGAACAGAACAGAACACGTTCCTACATTCAAGCAACTAAACAGAACACGCAACTTTGATATCGGAGAAATCTAAATCTTCTGGCACGACACAAGACTGAGATCGGAGAAGACGAAAATTTTTGTTGCGACGGCACACTGAGATCGACAGCAACACTGAGCTCGGAGAAGAACAGATCAACGACGTATCTACCGGAGAAGACGAAATCTCTTGTCGCGACGCAACTCTGAGATCGGAGAAGAACATAAAAGAACGTCAACAACTTCAAGATCTATAACCAGATACTTACTACAACTGCCCTGATTGTTGATCGTACTGCACTGATTGTTGATTCGTTACAAATTTGTATACCGAGGTATTTGAGTTTCCAATTTATATGCATAGTGTTACCCCGTGTTTACTACGTATTCGTCTATTGGTTACTTTTCTCAAATTTTTCGCTCTTTAAATGGTCACAAAGTTAGAATAATGAATGTTTTGAATGCAAAATGCATTTTAAAATATGTTTTATACTCTGGTTACTAAATACATATAAATTGGTTACTGTTTATTATTGATTTGGTTGTTGTATAATGTTTATATGCTTGCTTTATAATTTTAAAAATTATTCTACTGATGTTTTTTATATTAATGATTACTTATTAAATACATTGGTTACCTTCCTACAACTGTTGGTTACTGTCTAATCTGGATTTAGTTAGTATATAATGCTGACTTGGTTACTGTGTAAAATTACAATGGTTACTGCATAATATTACCCCCCGTTCATGTTCTGGTTACTAACATTATATAGTTTGGTTACTGTCTGACATTGAGTTGGTTACTTTACAGACCATAAGCTAATAGTAATATTACCATATATATTGGTTACTGTCTAATATGTATTTAGATATTGTAAGGTGTTTATTTGGTTACTGTATAATGTTATTGTGGTTTATAATTATTTCTTTTATATTGGTGGTTACTTATTGACTACATTGGTTACCTTCATACAACTGTTAATCTGATTATATATATTGGTTACTGTATACTATTTAATTTGTTACTGTATAATGTTTATTTGGTTGCTGAATAATATTAATGTACATTTGTCCTGATGATTTTTATAGTTATGAAAAGATTTGGTCCAGTGGCAATTTGGTAATTTTTGTCAAGTTTGGAGTGTCAGATTTTGGCGTTTTCGGAGCCTAATTTCATTAGAAATAGGCCAACGATCAAAAGTCACCAGCCTTGCTCGTGTGATGTGCATGATTTTTTGGTCAAATTCCATCATTTAGGCCTTCAAAATGGCATGTAAAAATGTTATTTATGTTTTAGTTACTAAGATTATGCAGTTTGGTTACTGTCTAATATTGATTTGGTTACTTTATAATGTTTATTCAGTTGTTAGACTTGGAGATGATTCCAGTTGTGCTTTACTTCAACGGAACATAAACAAAAAGAGTGTAAATACAAGAATATATAATTATTTACTGTTACTAACCATTAACCACATGGTTGGTAATATTTTTGATGGTGTACAGTAACTAAAATTGTTATTAATTAATATTTTGATTTTTGATTCTATTATGAGTTCTCAATATAAAGTAAACATATACATTGAACAATTGGTAACTGTTCTGAAATATTTTTATGTAAATTTGGTTACTCATCTAAAATAAAATGGTTACCTCTATATTCATATTTAGTTACCAACTGGACCATTTTCAAATAACTTTTATAACTATGTAATTTAAAAGTATCCACAAGCTAGATATAAATGGGGACCCTCACATGTACATTAAGCACTTGATAACTGTTCTGATATAAGTTTTTAATTATTTGGTTACTAACAAAAATTAAAATGGTTACCCTTATATGCATGTTTGGATACCAACTGCACCTCTCAAACTATTTTTATTTTAATATGAGATCTATAAGTAACCACATATAGAAATGAAAACTCTCACATGTACATTTAACAATTGATGTTTGTCCTCATACAAGTTTGTAACTATCTGGTTACTAATAACAGTAACCATAATGTAACATAATAAAACAGTAACCACATAATTATATGACAGTAACTATAATGTAACATAATAAAACAGTAACCACATAATTATATGATAGTAACCAGAACATGTTTTAATGGTAACCAATACATAAATATCATGTAATGAAACCCAGTTTAGGCAATCCATGTATACTAAACAATTACATATTAACCAGAATAAAAATAACAGTAACCAAAATCCCACATCGAGGGCACAATAATAGTAGCCAAACCATAAGGGAACAGTAACCAAAACATAATAAAGAAGTAACCAAATAGTTATATGAAAAGTAACCAGAACATATTTTAATGGTAACCAAAACAGAAACAACATGTATATCCAACCCAGTTTAGGCAACCTGTATACTCTCACATGTATATTTAACACAATTCAGAAGGACAAGACAACGACAATCGAACTAATCAAAATCTGGCACAAATCTTTCTGAAACTTGAGCTTTTTGGCTGCTGCTACTTTCTTCTTCATGGCTGCTCTCATTCTCTAGAAAAGACTTCTACATTATGAACCTGTGGGAGGAAGAGAAATACCTTGAGATTAGTGAATAGAGAGCCCATGTAGGATGTGTTTGTGGAAATGGAAGTAGAATTAGAAGAGCATAAACCTTGTAAAAGATATTTGAAGGAATTTACAAAAATAATACATCAATGTATACTAAGCAAATACATGGTTTAACCATACTAAAAAGTAACCGAACAGTTATATGATAGTAAGCAAATCATGTTTTAATGGTAACCAACAAAAAAACATGTAGACCAAACCCAGTTTAGGCAACCAATGTATACTAAGCAACTACAAGGTAATCAAAATAACATAAAAAAGTAACCAAAATTCCAAATTGAGGGAACAAGAATGGTATCCAAATCATAAGCTAACAGTAACAAAAAAAAATACTAAAAGAAGTAACCAAACAGTTATATGTTAGTAACGAAAATTTATTTTGATGGTAACCAAAACATAAACAAACTTTCCCTTCCTCTCCATAGCAAACTTCTTCAAGTCCTTAACAGAATCACCCTCCGTAATTCTTTTCCTCTTTCCATCCTTCTTTCTTGTATCAATCATTCTATACAAAATATAAAAACAACACAAACCCAAACAATCAATACTTCATTCTGTTAGTAAACTACTTTAATAGATAATACATTAAACTGTTTAGAAAATACTCACTTAAAACAATAATAAACACCAGAATCGATCAATGGAGAAGAAGAAACCAACTGAACCACTGTGCAACAGTGATAACGAGTAACAATGACAATGACGAACAACTAAACGAAGATGGCGAACAACTAAACGAAGATGATAACGAGTAACGATCACGAAAATGTAGAATAAATCACCGAAAACGATCAATAGAGATGAAGAAGGCACGAACACGAGAGAGAAACAAGGGTTTCAATATACAAAACAAGGGTTTGTAACTGAAGAGTCCCAATCAAATGATAGATGACAGTTATCACGCGTTTCAAAATAAACCAACCCCATTTTAAGATGTACACTAATTTGTCATGTCAACCCATTAATATTAATCCCTTAAATCAAGGACTCCTAATTGTATTAGTATTGTAAATAAATATGATGAAATGTCATATTTTTGTAATTATTTTATGAATGTATGATTATTGTAATTATTTTTAAAAATGTACTAATATATGTAATTTATCCTTTCAAATTTGAACCATAAAATGAGACTTTTTTATTTTACTTGAAATGGAGAGGAACCCAATTCGTCAAGCTCGATGCTAAATATTAAATTAATTTTGGATTTCTTTGAAATTCAAAATTCCAAATGTGTGTCTATAATACTAATATCGTACATAGAATATAAACAGAATAGAATACACGGGTAAGACACTAATTATGAAAAATTGCTTCTAATGAGTTTAATTAACACAAAAAAAAACAGTCTAATCTTACAAATATTCGGAACAATGTCAGAAAAAAATCCATTAAAATTGGCTTAGTAACCTCTTTCATGAGTTTTATCATTTCATTATATAAACATTAATTTATAGTAAGATCTATGATTGTTATACATGTTTTTGACATTGTTAAATCAGTAGGAAGTACTTACCGGCTATTTCGGATATTATTTTTTTATTTAATTTGATTGTTGATGTACAATCTTCAACCTTTGCCATAATTAAACCTGTAATATATCATTGAAAAAAATTAATTTATGCATTTACGTGTTATCATTTGAACCATATGTGAAATTTGATTGATACCTCTAGCTAGCTTGCACTCATATATTACATCTCTAATATATTTTAATATATTGATAAGGTCAAGAAGTGTGTTTTTTGTCTCTAGAATTTTAGTTGTATTACAGTACGTACTCTCTGATTGTGTCTTGCAGTTTATACGACGACATATATGCATGCATGCATGTAGCGCTAATTATAGTATTAAGTAAATTATCTAGTTATTTCACTAAGTAACAATATATGTATATTCAACACATAAGAAGATGTTTTGTTCAAGTTCATATATTCTTATGTATATGAATAATCTTTTACTTGTAGCTAAATTTATTCTTTAATTGTACAAATATGTGACGAAATTGAATTAATGAACACCATGAAAGTCTACTTATCGATAGAATAAATGAAGGCGGGGATAGTGTGAATTAAGAATGACCCCATCTTATAATTCGGTTGAAAATTTTCCAGAGCAATACCTAGGCAATTATAATTTGGTTGAACAGTGTCACAATACATAACATGATTCATTAAATACAGTATGACATACTAAAATTCAGCAGAGTAATGCTAGCTCATACCAAATAAACTCGGGTACTACAAAGACTGACTCGGTTTTTGCCTTACTGAGAGTAGTAATTTTGTATAAGCATTGATTACGTAAATCCAATTATTTGTACGTGCAGAAATTTTGTGTTTGTGGGTTTTGATACAGTAATAGTATATATATATATATGCATGTAATTATCCGTACAGCACCTTGATTTCATTACAATTTCTTATATTTACAAAATAAATAGTAATAAATATGGTCCAAGGATAACGATCAGGTGGAACAAAAACAGTTCTCCG
Source organism: Panax notoginseng (assembly GCA_016801055.1). NCBI lineage: Eukaryota > Viridiplantae > Streptophyta > Magnoliopsida > Apiales > Araliaceae > Panax > Panax notoginseng. Next base: position 170,750,529 of record CM029021.1, read on the forward strand.
CTAAGTCTGCTCTAGCGACTGAGTTAAGGTCGGTCTAGTACTGAAGTACACGCAACCATTGCAACTGTATATAATTAGGTGGCAGAAATTTTGTAAGGAGGTGAATTTTGCACTATTATTGTTTATGTTTCTTGTGCAATATTTATATATTTTTATTAGTAGCTAATGCTAACTAAACAAATTTTATAATTTATACTCCTTTCTATTAGATTAGTTATTAACAAACGATAAAAAAAAATCTGATAAAATGGAACACTATGCCTCAAATTAATATTGTTATTATTTAGGCTATTACTATTAATTCCTTCTTTCTAAATTTAGAAATATATTTCTATTATATGACTATAATATCACAAAAATCATTATAATTAAATTCTTCAGTAATAGTAAAGATACATTTAGTAACATAAAAGATTATTTAAAAAAGCTGTCATTTTTAATTATCAAAGGTGTAGGCACTTTGACATTTAAAAAGGGAGAGCTAAAATAAGAACTAGCTAGGGTTGCATATCTAGACAGCTTCATGTCCCGATATTAATGGGAACGTGGCAGGACTCAAACTACACAGCTGGATGTGAAGGGGTGAGTATTAGGGTTTGTTTTACATAGATCCGATTTTCACTAAGAATTTGTTAGAGGCGGCAAAAAGATAATCGTATATCCTCTTATCTTAATATATACTTACAGATTTTAATTCATTTGAATTTTAAACCCTAATTCTAATCAAACTAGACTTCTTTCATCTCTATTTCTCCAAATACTATTATATTTATCTTCTTTCAACAACATTTCTATGGCCTTTGTCTTCCCTTCTTCCTCTTGTTTTCTTTATCAATTAATATACTGATAATTTCTTGGCACCTCCCTTAAACCCTAAAAACCCATGAAGAATCCTTCCCCGCTATCTTTAAAAAGAAAACAAACCGAAGATCATGATGAACTCCTCACCCTTTCAATCTCCACAAAACCTAGCATTTATATCCCTTTTGAGCCACCGGCTAATGCCGCCACTTCCCAACGTCCGCCCCGAGCCCGCCGGTCCCCGGTCCAAACCCTAAAACAAGGTAAAAGTGAAACCATAGCACCACCATACCCTTGGGCCACGGCCCACCGTGCCACCATACACAGTCTCCACTATCTTTTATCAAATGGTATAAATACAATCCATGGAGAAGTTCAATGCAAAAGGTGCGAGAAAAAATACGAAATTGAGTACGATTTGCAAGAAAAATTTAGCCAAGTTGCACAGTTTATTTCAAGCAATAAGGGCACAATGCACGATAGAGCACCCGCTGTTTGGATGAATCCGAACCTTCCGAATTGCAAGTTTTGTGATCAGCAAAATTGTGTGAAGCCGATTCTCTCGAAGAAGAAATCGATTAATTGGTTGTTTTTGTTGTTGGGACAAATGCTTGGGTGTTGCAAACTTGCTGAGTTGAAGTATTTCTGCAAGCATACAAAAAATCACAGGACGGGGGCCAAAGATCGAGTTCTTTATCTTACTTATTTAGAGCTTTGTAAGCAGCTTGATCCCAAGGGACCTTTCGACCGATAAGCTAGTTATGTTGTATTTTGTACATATACCATTGTACATTTCTATGTGTACAATTATATATGTATGTCAAAGTACAATAACTATTTTTTTTAGTTAGAAATTGTTGCCCATTTTATATTATTTTATAGTTATGCAAATTTCCTTCTCACAACTTAGGTAGTGCTTTGAATTTGGGGAGTAACCAACTTTAATTATTACTTGCTCCTTCAGTACCTTAATATAAAACTTTTTAGAGAGTTTTTTTGTCCTTTAATATATGACATTTTAGAGTTCGAAGTAAACATTAATTGCTTAGTTTCTAATATTAACCCAAATATTAAATATAACTTTGGTTCTCTCACTTTTTTTTGCTCAATAAATAATAAATTTTTTTTCAATATAAAGACAATATAGACATTTGATATTATATTTAATACTATACAATCATTTTCCTTAATGCTTTTGAACAACTCTAAAAAGTCTTTATATTGACGGAGGGAGTAGTATCTAAGTATATTGTAGAATTTCATGCATTATCCATTTGAATTTTGGTTTTGAATTCCCTTGTACACGAAAGTTTTTAAATAAGAAGATTTTTGTTCTTTTAACTAAAAAATGATATTTCCATAAGGAACTGACTAGTAAATGAGATTCACGTTCATGATGATGTAAGAGAGTAATTTCTTGTAGTAATATCAGTTTTTTCTTGAGCTAAAACTTGTGAAAATATCAATTTTTCTCCTTTTTTTTGTTAATACAGAATTACAGATGTTTTGTCGAAGGAGTTCTGGTTTAATGTCTTTATTTATGTATTAGTATGACCACTAATTTTGGTAACTTATCATCTACCACCATAGTTAAACTAATAATAAATGATGTCCCACAAGGAAATTTTGCCCAAATCTGTTGAATGATCAGTCTAGTCGAACCTTGTTAGCTATTACTTTGAGATCAGGTTTGGCTTTGTTGATTTGGAGTTCAAATTTCTAAACAAGACAAATCTCTATGTATTTAGAATCGACTTAAGCAAGTACTTTTTTTTGGGTCCGTTCCATTTACATTAAATTAACAAGCACCAAGTAAAAACAAAAATAAAAACAAAAACAAGTTATATATTATAAGTTACAATTTTAAGGGATAACCCTTCTCATAATTTGGTAATTGCATAACCCCAAAATCATTTTCGGACAAAAGTTGATATGAACCTGATTGATTTTACAGTTTGACTATAGAAAAATATAATAAATGACAGTATAAAAACAAACAAAACATACAACAACAAAAAAAGCTTAGGTTTTATAACTAGGTACCAAAATTTTTCAATATTTTTCCTTTTCATCAATCTCCATAACCAAAGAAAATGAAGAAATTATAACAAAAACATCATAGGCCCCCATAACCAAAGAAAAAGAAGATATTCTCACAAGCTTGCTTGATCTTATCTTTCATTTTCTTCGGTGGAAGTCGTGCAACGATGGTGCGACGGTTGTCGGAAGTGGTGCAGCGCTGGACGGAGGTGAGACGGTGTTTGGACGATAATCTAGAAGCAATGAGGTTTCTTTTTATTTTATTAAGATCTGGGTTTAATTAGGTCTTCAGATAACTGAGTTTACTCTCTTCATAAGTTTACTTTAAGATCTAAGTTTACTTTCTTCACGGGTGTTTGAATTGTGTAGGACTAAAACTATTTATGATTTGGGATTTAATACGAAAACGCAAAAAGAATTGGGTGAAGGTGGGTGTATTCCACCTTTGGTTGGGATGCTAGATGGTAAGACTATGGAGGAGAAAGAAGCGATTGCCTAGCTAGTTGTTATCCATGATTATGGATTATATATCCTGGGAATAGAAGAATTTTTAGAAAGGAAGAGAGAGGAATAGTGAGTTATTAATTTATTTTTCTTGTATTTTGATTAGTAAAAATTTATTTTTCTTGTATTTAATTTATCATTTAATTCTTCTTCTTCTTTTTGTTAATTAATTCTTCTTTTTTCTCTTTAATTTGTATTTTTTTTATCATTTATTCTTATTCTTTTTTTATTTTTTTATGTTTTTATACGGACAAAACGTATAAAATATGATAAGTTATTATTATTTTATCATAAATATACGATTAAACCATATTTTAATACGATCAACAAGCATTTTCAACATATATCATGTGCCCGACACAAGATTTATTCCGTTTAATTTCGGTTGAAAATTCAATTTGGGGTGGACATTATATATAATTTTGTACTTTATGTAGTGATTTGTTAGCCCAAATAATTATTTTAAGGGTCAAATTAGGAGAATAGTGAAACTTGGTGTATCAAAAGTGTATTTATCTAAATTTTAATATATTTTATCTTTTGGACTGTTTGATAAAAAAATTATAAAAACAAGCTACTAATTAATTAACTACTTCAGTCATTTTAAAAAATTTGTTGGGCTAAATTGTACGAGTAATATGTATATAGGGCTAGAAATCGTTTAATGTACATAAATTAAGATCATACAAAAATATAAGTAATATAAGAGATGCATATTTCATATTTGTTTTTTATTCACAGTTGTATATATAAAATGATACAATATTATTGAATTTTTTATCATATGATTTTTATTAAATTACAAACCTATTATATTTTGAGTTAATATGAAATAATACCATTAATATTTTATAAATTTTTTGGGGATTGGAGAAGTATGTTGAGTAAAATAGTCCCACATAAACGTACAAGAAGCAGACAAGTAAGGTGAGAGATTCCAAAATTTTCATCAAAAAGTAGTAACATGAGTTCAAGTTAATATGTTCAACAAAAGTTTAAGTTAATGTTTATTTTGTAATTAACATGGTTTAATGTTTATTTTGTAATTAACATGTTTAATTTCTTAAAAAAAAGTTGAGTTTAAAATAATTTATAATTTAAAATTGTGAAAAAATAAAGTACTAGTAATTAAAATGATAATAATTTTTAAGAGAAAAATGTATATACATAACTGTACATAGTCGTTTATATCGACGATTTTGTTAGGTTATAGCAGACGGTTCAACCGTGACTATAACTATTCTAGTACAATGTAACTCAAAAAAACTGTTATCATAAATAATTGTGTATTACACATATGTGTACTAATAATTAAAATGATAATAATTTTTAAAGGAAAAATATATATACCCAACTCTATAGCTATTCTAGTACAACTTAACCTAAGAAAACGGTTGTAGTATACTTTGTGTATATACATATAGCTTAATTTCTAATTGGTTGCTGTTAGGTATAGTGCGCTCCCACAAGAAATCAAGAAACGGTTGTATAGCTTGCAAGAACAAGAAGCAGCAGTTTAGTAACGGCTTTAACAGTTCAGCATCGACCGACTTCCTTTGAATGAGTTCTTAATTTCTTGTGTGTTAAAGCAATGAGAAGAGAAAGAGAACATCATCATCACCATCGGTACCTGCCGGAAATGATGACAGCAACAGTGGTGAAGAGGAACAACAGAGCCGCCGTCCTCCCCCGCCCCCACCCCACGCCCACCCCCACACTTGGCTTCACTTGCTGCACCCCAACTCCCTCAATCGGGGGCCTCCGCTTCCCAGATCTGCCCTACACCCACCACCACAGCCAAGACCACCGCTACCACCAACAGCAGATTCGAACCCTAATAACCGGCCAACGACGTCACAGCCATCCCCGGCCCAACAGAATGCGCTGACCCCAACCACATTAGCCGCTATTGCTAAATTCCTCGAAGTGAATGGGCCAGCCGATCTTGTGCCATCAGAGCTTTATGGGCCCTCCACTTCCTCAATCCAAGCCCAATACCCTCCACCTCTACCTCCTCCGCCACCAGCCTTGATGCCCCAATTATAACAACCTGCTCCACCACCAGCAGGGCCTGTGCGGATCCTCCTCCACCACCAGCAGGCCCGCGGCCCAACAAGAACCCTGAGATAGCTCCACCGTACCCATGGACTGGGACTCGGCGTTCAACCGTATAGACTCTTGAATACTTGTATCAAACGGAATCAACCTGATTTCTGGGCAATCCAGATGCGATATCTGCAATAAGAGTTATGCTTCGTACATAAACTATTTTACAAACTGCTGATATGACATACTCTACATCAGCGTGTACATTAATAATTTATAAAATATTTATAAAATAATTTGTATCTCTAATATTTTTCCTGCAATAAAATGTACCAAATGGATCTTGATTTGACCCGAAAATTCGAGGAGGTTTCAGAGATGGTCAGGAACCAGACGGGAGATACATGGGTTGGATAGATGATCCCACCAACCCTGATAATAACTTTTTTTGTAAAATAATAAAAATAACAAATACAACTCTTTTTATGGAACAAAAATTTTACACTTCTAAGCACTAAATAATAACTAATATTCTACTATCTTCATTCTATAATAATATCCATTTTAGGTTCTTGCACATAAATTAAGAAAACTATTTAATACTACTTTCTCCGTTCTTAAAAGATTGTCGTTTTAAAAGAAAAAATTTGTTCCAAAATATTCGTCGTTTACAACTTTCGAGGAGAATAAATTATTTACTTTCTTATATTACTCCTACCATCTCTCATTGTCTCAAGAAATTCTCTCTATTGTATTAATAATTTTCAACTTCCCATAAAGGGGTACTGATAGAATTTCAAACAAATTAATTTAATTTCCCATAGTATTAAATGATTTTCTTAATTCATGTGTAAAAACCTTAAACGACAATCTTTTAGGAACGGAGGTAGTATTATTTAATAATTAAAATTTGTATAAAAAATATAAGGGCAAAAATTTCTTAGAACAATGATAAAAGTTAGTGGTGATATAGGAAAATAAATAATTTATTCTCTTATAAAGTTGTAAACGACAAATAAATTAAAATAAATTTATCTTCTAAAAAGTCTTATAATGGAATGGAGGTAGTACCTCCGTACAAACAGGAGCGGATATATTTAAGGGGCAACAAGCTGGATTTTTATTATATAGGTATAGAGGTAGGGATAAATATATAAATTAATAAGTATACAAAACATCAGCGTGTGAACTATGAGAGATTTTTTGATTCAAGTTTGATTTTTTTTGTTATTGATTTGGTTGACTATAGTTACTGTTTGTTTAGTCTAATTAGATTTTTATTTTTGGGTTGTTTGATCTTCAATTAAAAATAGAATCATTTTGGTTGAGTAGTTTTACTCTTTTATTGTGATAGCTTACAATAATTTTACCTTATTTTATAATGAACAATGACTATGAGCCTTTAGCAACCTTTTATTTCTAATTATTATAATCACTTTACTTTCCTGTATCTAGCTAATAGATCATGTATCTAGCTAATAGATCCTGTATAAATTTTCATTTCTAACTGGGAAATGTAAAAAAATTTCATCAAAGACGTCGGTTCTCTATCATAATGGAGAAATCTAGTTTGAACAATTGTATTGATTGAATTTATTTAGACCAATTATATTGATTGAATTTTCTTAGACGTGATTTTTTTTGAAGATACAATATATAATGAACAGTTCACTACGAGATCGCACGAGATAGGAATAATAATAAGTTTCAGGACCACAATCAGTTAATAAATTTATCACTACTTCACTTTATTCTAATTATGGTGTCTCTATGCAGAGACATGGATAAACTTTAAAAAGTTTTAAAACAAATCCCTAAATTATTACTATTTGACGTTGTCATAGTGTGCATTTATTTTTTTCCCAAACATAAAATGATAAGTTCATATCATGCATGATCGTGGTAACATCTTGTATAAGGAGAGGTCGTGCATATATTAAGAGAATTGATTTTTTATATAAAAAATTAATATTTTTATATGATCTCTCTCTCATATGAATATTGAATTTTATCTTAATATAAGAGAGATTTATTAACATGTAAAAATTTCATTTTCCTATATCAAAATGAGGTTAGTAGTGTATCTCTATCTGACTAAACTAATAGGTACAAGTCAAATTAATTCATTATAAATGTTTCCCTAAAACTTATCTAAATTGTCATAATTATTGGGGGGAAATATTTAAAAGAAGAAGATATCAATCTATATATATTTCATTGTTATAGTAGAAAATTTAATTTTTTTCATTGACCGAACAATCTACAAAAGTAATACATTAAATAACATGATTTTCAAAGAAAAAATGATTCTCACAATAGTTATTACTGGCCATATACGTACTATCCCAGACGGGGCTATATATATATTAAGCCATTGAACCAACATAAGTACAACATTAAGAAAAATCTATCAAATTGTCAGAAAGACAATGGGAGGATTTATTTTTGGGCTCATACTTGTTCTGGTGGTGGCAATCGCCAGGAATGGTGGTGTAGAAGCCAGAGGAATTGAACCGCTAACCACCGTACCACCTGCATCATTTCATATTTTACCTAGAGGTCCTGTACCTCCGTCGGGTCCCAGTAAAGATCCGCCCACGCCTCCACGTGCATCATTTCAAATGTTACCTAAAGGTCCTGTACCTCCAGATGGACCCTCTCGTCCACCTAGATCATTTTATATGTTGCCCAAAGGTGTACCCGTACCTCCATCCGGACCCTCTCAGAGAACATCAGATCCACCTTCACCTCCACCTACATCATTTTATATTTTGCCTAGAGGTCCTGTACCTCCGTCGGGCCCCAGTAAAGATCCGCCCCAGCCTCCACGTGCATCATTTCAAATGTTGCCTAAAGGTCCTGTACCTCCAGATGGACCCTCTCGTCCACCTAAATCATTTCATATATTGCCCAAAAGTGTACCCGTACCTCCATTCGGACTCTCTCAAAGAACATCAGATCCACCTCCGCCTCCACCAATATCATTTTATATTTTGCCTAGAGGTCCTGTACCTCCGTCAGGCCCCAGTAAAGATCCGCCCCCGCCTCCACGTGAATCATTTCAAATGTTGCCTAAAGGTCCTGTACCTCCAGATGGACCCTCTCGTCCACCTAGATCATTTCATATGTTGCCCAAAGGTGTACCCGTACCTCCATCCGGACCCTCTCAGAGAACATCAGATCCACCTCCACCTCCGCCTCCGCCTACATCATTTTATATTTTGCCTAGAGGTCCTGTACCTCCGTCAGGCCCCAATAAAGATCCACCGCCTCCTCCTCTCGTTCCGCGAGCCTAAGAGAATGTACTTTTTTAAGTTCATTTGTTAACTACTACTCCCTCCGTCCCGAATAAAAGTATTTATTACTATTTCAAGTAGTCCTAAGTTAAATATTTACGTACCTTAAATGATCTATTTTTTATAATAATTTACCAATAATACCCTTATTATTAATTGTTATATTTTTATTCTCTGTGCATATTTATGGAGCATCACTAATAATGTGCAGTAGTAAATATGCAGAAAACTACGCAATTAAATGAGAATTTAAATATGAATAATTTTATAATTTTATCTTTTTTCTTAATATGCCCAAAAATTTAACTGGAATATTTATCCTGGAATGGATGGAGGAAATTGTAATGGTCTTAATAATAAAAAATGAATGACCTAAAAATAGTTTTCTTAATCTCAACTTATTGGTTACACTAATGCTCAACCTCTCTCCAATATTCAATGTTTTACTTTTATATTTTTGTCACTTGAATGAAATTTTTAATTGAAAAGAATTTCGTAGGATGCATGATATTCTTCTTCCACCCCAACAAAAATATATATACTATTTGCTAATTTTTTAGTTTTAAAAAAAAAATCCATTTCTTTTTTATGCATGATAATATATAGGCTTAAATATGATTTACTACCCTAAACTATAGGCCATATTCCACTTCGGTGATCCACCTTTCAATTTTGTCAATTAAGTTATTAAACTATCAATTTTTTTCAATTTCATTCAATTAAGGCTAAATTGCTGACGTGGCTATTTCGGTGGGCCATTAATCAGCTGAGGTGTAACTAAAAATAGTATTTTATTTTTTCTTAACACATTTAAAGGGCAAATTTATCAAATAATTTTATATTAGACATTAATACTAATCATAAACAACAGATTGAATCTCACAGCTCTCGTAAAATCTAAGACAGATTTATCTCCTTCGTCACTGAGTCACTGACCCAACCATGTGTGAGACCCCAGATTTTTTTAAATAAAGATTTAAATTTTTCAAAATATTTTTTTGAATATTAAGGTGTGGATTTGAGATAATGTTATAGTTGGGGGTAGTATTTGAAAATTTTGCAAAGTATGCAAATTGTTATATAATATTCGATTGGTCGGGGAATATTCTTTTTGTCGGGAAATATTCGTACGACGACACAATCATTGGTGGACCCACAACAGAAGAACTGTCGTAGTTAGAAAACGACAGAAATACTTTATGAAAATAACGGCGGAAGTTTTACCGTTGATACTGTTGAAACACCCGGTGTTAAAAGTACAGTAATACGCGTGGTTGCATAGTAGCACACGGTATTGATTATTGATACTTATGTGAGAAGTCACTCAGTATTGTTCAATCGGGTATTCGGGACACTTTTTGTGTCAGAGTACTATTCACGAGTTACTATTCATGAATTATTATTCACGGGTTACTATTCACCCAAATTACTATTCACTCTAGTATTGCTCACTCGGGTATTCGGAGCACTTTTCGTGTCGGAGTACTATTCACGAGTTACTATTCATGAGTTACTATTCACGAGTTACTATTCACGGGTACTATTGATTCATATGATTTACTATTAGGGGAGTTGGTGCAAGATTGATAATACTTGCAGGACTAAATAAAAAATGAAGAAAAAGAGGAAGGTATTATACTGTAATTTTCGAGCCCCAAAACGTGCAATTATCGAAACTATGTTTTCCTATAAATAGAAGCTCATCCTTCCTTCATTTCTCACCAATTCACTAAAGCTTTAGAGCCATTATTATAGAGAGAAATTATAGAGAGAAGCTATAGAGAGAAAATCTATAGAAGAATAGAAGTCTGCTCCCTCACTACTCCTATATCCAGTTTCTTTCAAAGGTAGGGAATATTATTTCTTTCTTTCATCTTCATGAAGAGAACTTCTGTTGTTCCATTCTTTGTTATTATGTTGGAATAACCTGTTTATGCGAAGTACCGCATACTTGGTGAAATTCTTCTATTATTCCATTCCTTATTATTCTGTTGGAACATCCTGTCTGTGCGTTCTACGCCGGACCTGGTTCCGTCTTTACTATTCTGTTGGAATATCCTGTCTGTGCGTTCTACGCCGGACCTGGTTCCGTCTTTACTATTCTGTTGGAATATCCTGTCTGTGCGTTCTACGCCGGACCTGGTTCCGTCTTTACTATTCTGTTGGAATATCCTGTCTGTGCGTTCTACGCCGGACCTGGTTCCATCTTTACTATTCTGTTGGAATATCCTGTCTGTGCGTTCTACGCCGGACCTAGTTCCGTTATTTATTATTCTGTTGGAATAACCTGCCTATGCGGTCTATCGCATGCCTGGTGATTTCTTTTGTTATTCCATTCCTTATTATACTCAGTTGGTTTAAGTTTTGACTTCTATACTCCATGAAATTAGTGGAATATCTTTTATATTTGCGTTTCATCCAGTATCTTTTCATGGAAATATTCTTCTGAGCATTCTTGAATTTTACTCCACAAAGCAGTATCATGTTGACAATTTGGACGTTATCAGTTCCTGGATAAATTAATTCTTGAACTTGTTTTATTGAATTCGTATATCATTGTCATTATCCTTATGATTATATTTTGTTGAAAGTCATCTGTGGCCTGTAGTGCATAGATGGACTTGGTATGATTATGACCAGGGATTATTCGGTGTAATCATGACTGTAATGTTACAAATGATGTGGTAAAAATCCTCATTTGCCGTAGTGCATTGATGGACAGTTTTTGATATGATTATGGCTATGGATTCTCTTTGGCCGTAGTGCAAAGATGAATTATTTTATGGCATGATCAGGACCGTTGATGAAAACGTGATTATCTTTAGTCGTAGTGCATGGATAATTTGGTCGTGATACTAAAGAATATCCTTGGCCGTAGTGCAGGGGTGATTCGATGATGTGGATTATTTATTAAGCTGAGTCCCAGCGATAAAAGTCATGAAAAACTTTTTAAATCATAAAAGATAGTAGATTTTATTTTCTACTTGACTCTTTTAATGGATTGCTTGTTCCGCTTCAGTTAAACTTGATGTCTATTATATTTTATCAGTTTAACATTGTTGGAGACTAATGATAATTTATTCTGCATTATCTTAGTCATAATATTTCTTACTGGGCTAGTTGAGCTCACCCTTTCTTTCATTGTTCTCTTCAGGAAATGAGAACATAGCTGGGACTAGTCGGGGAACAGAGTGATGGTCCTAGATGATAGCATTAGTAGTCCTCACTATTCTATGTAATAGTGTGATAATAATTGTAATGAGGATTCCTTTTGAGTATGGATACTCTCTAGAAGACAATATTTGTATTCAAACTCACAGTTTATGTTCTGTCGTATTGTACACGACAGTTGTATTATTAAGTTGTATTTGATTTATGTACCATGTAAGTGGCGACCCAAGATGGGTGACGTATACCTAATTTTGGGGGCGTCACACCATGGCTAACTACAATAATCAAAAAATTCAGAAAATTTCAGGTATAAACCATAGCCAACAAAAATCTTTCCGGCGAGATCAAAAAATTTCAGGTATAAACCATAGACAAATTTATCTCCTTCTTCACCGGATCTTCACTTGAAAAAAAAATCTAATGACAAACAAAAAGACACAAAGGAGATCAGACATATTTTCCGGCGAGATCTGAGGATGCTTTCCGGCGAGAAAGGATTTCAGACACGTCGGCCACAGGGAGCAGAACCGGATGATTCATCCATTGTTGAAGCACGTGAACGGGTTGAGATCGATGAAATCACAGGGAGATCGATGAGGTAGCCTCCAGATCTGACAAAATCGATTCTATCAGAACCATCTCCGACTCCTCCTCTGCGTCCAGCTCTGTATCTAACAATCGACGGTCGTTTTATCACAATCGGAAGCCGGAGGAATTGCAAATTGAAAATGTTCGAGAAAAGGTAAAAGAAGAGAGTGGAGAAAATCAGAAACAAATCGTGAATGGAGTATCTAACAATCGCCTGTCCTCCAATCGGAAACTGAAGGAATCGACAAGTGAAAATGTTAGGGTTCAGGATGAACAAATTGATGGAGAATCGAAGAAGAAAAAGAAAAAGGATGAAGAATGCATGGAAACCTAAGGTGCAGGAAAACCTAACTGGAGGAAATGAACTTGAGGAGAAAAATCCGGTGGCTGTGAGTGAAGGGAAGGAAGTTAAGAAGAAGATTCCCGTGGTTGAGTGAAGGAGACAACAATCTCTCCCTCTCCTTTCCCAGATCTGTGCAGTAGTTTTTTTTCTTTTTCTTTTGATTTGGTTTAATTTTATTAAATTATTATTATGTTTTATTTTGTTTTTGACATATTTACCCTTGATGTTTAGAAGAGATAATTAAAATAATATTTTTTAATTACACATAAGCATTAGTTTGCCTTGTCAGCGAGCCACGTCATCAATTTCTGACGTGGCAGCTTCAATTGAATGAAATTGAAAAAAATTGATAGTTTAATAATCTAATTGACAAAATTGAAAGGTGGATCACCGAAGTAAAATATGCCCTATAGTTTAGAATAGTAAATCATATTTAAGTCTAATATATAATGACACAATTGTACGACAATAGCCGGTAGATCTCGATGCTTTAAACGCATCCTCATCACTAGATTCTACGCATGTCTTGGTCCAAACGATGGTACAACTCTAGCTGCCCTTGGTTTTAAATCTTAAAAAACCGCTGTTAGAAATACTGGGATCTAAATAACTTTCAGTTCAATTATCCTTTTAAATTTTCCTCCAAGTTCATAGACATTACTACTTACCAATTGTAAAAAATAAAAGCACTATATGGTATATTGAGATTAAATCACACAAATTTGATCTAGAGTACAAAGAGTTATCATCAAACAATGTGGATTTTTCTTTACACAGTTTGCAATTCAATGACAATGTTCCATCTCCAAGATGAAGCACTTCTCATGTCGGCAAGGTAGAACAGTAGACCATTTGAAAAACACAATAACAGAGTATTATCTTACATTCATTCTACCAAAGAGAATGCAACTAAATTTTACTATCATGCCGCGACTTTCAGCAAAACTGGACAATGGTTATTTCCGTTATCTTCCCTAAAACCAACAAATTTAAGACAACATACCAACATATAACATAAACTTTCAAGGCTGTGTTTACTTCTCAATGACTGATCCTGAATATAACATAAACTTTCAAGGTAGTGTTTACTTCTCAATGACTGATCACTGCATCCTTAACCATATAGTAGAAGTAGTTCTTCAGTCCAGTTTCACCGAGGAAAACAAATAATGCACGAACCACAATGAAGAAAGGAAACCAACTGTGCCGGTAGCAAGCATGATTGCTATAACCATGAAGAGAGAATACCCCAAGTAAAGGGTTGTTGAGACAGGTCCACTCAAACTCTTGAGGTCGAATACAAGATAGTTAATGGAGTACAAGAAAATGTATATAGCAACAGAACCAGAAGCAAAGAAAGACTTCCACCACCATTTCCAGTCCTCCACGCAAAGATGCATGTAGGTCAGAACCAGAGATACTTCAGCACAAACCACTACAAGAAGGATCAAAACGACAAAGAGGAATCCAAAAACATAATATACTCTACCCATCCAGATGCTGGACATGATAAAGAAAAGCTCAATAAAAAGAGTACCGAATGGCAGGGTGCCTGCCCCAAGAACTAAAAGCCAAGATGGATACTTTTGAGCAGGGATTTCTCGGGGTATCTGGTTGGTTCGAACTGGGTACTCAATATGAGGTGCCTTCGCCCCAAGGTAACCGCCAACAAGGGTAAGGGGAACAGAAATGCAGAACCAGAGCAAAATGAGAATTACAAACAGAGAAAAGGGAATGGCTCCTGTGCTCTTACTACCCCACAGTAGGAAATTCAGAGTGGTTAAAATCAAAAAGGCAATACCAGGGAAGAAGCAAGCAACACGCCAAGAGACAGAAACCCATCCTTTGTTGTCTCCACGGAAGATAGTCCTCCACATGCGGACAGCAACATAACCAGCTGCTATCCCAAGAAACATGTAGAAAAATAGCATACCTGTGACCAGTGTTCCACGGGATGCCGGGGACATAAATCCTAAGGCTGCAAACAAAATTGTTACGACTGCCATTCCGAGAATCTGAACTCCATCTCCAACCATAACACATAGCAGCGATGGATTGCTTGGAGCACGGAACACATCACCCACAACAAGTTTCCAGCCTGACAATTCCTCATTCATCTGGGCTTGAGCCTCCTTGTCAAGCTCCTCATAATGAGTCAGGTCCCTCCGAACAGTCCTTAAGAAGATCACCAGGACAATTCCAGCCAGAAAGGCTATCACCATAAGAGAGTTGAGAATGGAAAACCAGTGGACTTTTGCTCCTTCCATCTTCAAATACGCATCCCATCTTGACGGCCATTTAATATCACTCTCTACAAAGGAGACCTCGTAACTGAAGGCCAGAGGCTCATTTTCATTAATAGCCATTGCCACAGTGGTAGGATCACATTTGATTCCAGACGGGTATTTACCATACGTCTTCAAGTTCTTCATTGACCCTGGATTGTGCTGGAAACTGCAAGGGGTCACCTCAAACCCAACAACCATGTATCCCAGAATCCCTGATCCTGAGTTCCCAACTGTAGGGATCATCTCAGCAGCATCCCCAGTACCCATCACATTAACCACATTGGTCTCCTCGTACTTGTGTACAAGAACAGTAAATTTCAAATGATTAAAAACATAATACTTATCTTGAACCTTGACCCCAATAGGATATCCTGTCCACCTCAAGTAAAAACCATCCTTTATAGTGTACCGGATTGCAGGCAAATTATCAAGAATCAAATTAACTTGATACATTTCATCAATTCTCTTTTTCATGAGCTTAAACTCCTCATTTGACAAGGGCTTTGTTTGACAGAGAAAAAGCTCCGTCTCATTCGTAAACATCTTAAACCGATAAGGGGAATTCTCTATCCTATCTCCCATTAGTAGCTCGCCAAGATTTTCAGCACTGTCTTTCACACCTTCCTGAGGCTTACAAAACGGTAAACTATAATAGCTAAAGGGGATTTCCGTGTCAACTGAAGTGAGTGAATTCACTTTCACCCATAAAGGATCACCAACAACATATTTGTGAGGGTAACTTCCCGGAAGATAAAACCCACGACCCAATTGAGATATCAAGCAGATAAGAAATACCCAGATCTTACATTTATCAAAGAAGTCCATTTTAAGTAGTTTTTGGTGAATTGTTGTCAGATCTGAAACAACCCGTCAGGGGGAAAAGATATCAGTACCGATTAAATGCGGCAATTTAGAGATCTTACGGAGGAGCTACGAAAAGTTTTATATAGTTTATGAATTTAGATCAGATTGAACATGCTAAGCAATATGTTAATATAGAGGTAATATGAAGATGAATTACAAGGATTTGAAATAATAAATAGAAGTAACAGAGTACAGATCTAACTGACCTTCAGTCCTTCAGTGTCACAGAGAATAGAGCAGAGTCGCTCCTTAACGCGATTCCTGCAGCGGCAAAAATACAACTAGTTGTGCGTAAACAAAAATTATATAGTCGGTGACCATCTTAAAAGACCATCATGACCCTACCTCCCTTAAGGCCCAATCCCCTTAAGGCCCAATCCCCTCGCAATCTATTCGTGATTCATTGTCATGCTATTTCATATTAAATTATGAATAATACACAAATTATTTTATAAATATTTTATAAATTGTTGATGTGACATACTTTATTTTAACATATTATATGGAACCGAAGACTACATTGAAATAATTTATTGATCAATACGCTTGATTATATTGCGATTTGGAGAGAGAATATTTGTAAAATATTTATAAAATAGTTTGTGTCTATAACACTACTCTTAAATTATATTGCGATTAATGTAAACTTATACTCCCTCTGTCCCAATATAAAAGTCTTGGTGATTTTTTTACGCATATTAAGAAGAGTAATAAAATGACAAAATTACTCATAATAATATGTCATTAATCATTTTCAATGTAAGTGAGAGAGTGACTTTCTAGTTTTTCAATTCAAAATATTTTCAACACATAACTAATTATACTTATTGAATATGGAGAGAGAATTAGAATAAGAAGAATATGAGATATTTAATGCTAAGGGTATAATAAGAAAAATTGTTTAAAAGCTTGGTTATTAAAGGAAAGTGGACATTTAACATGAGACTACTTAAATAAATAATAAGAACTTTTATCCTGGGACGGAAGGAGTGGATGATAAGATAAAATAATAATATATGTTTTTTCTTCTACGCATATGTTTATTTAATATCAATATAAATTTATTTCTTCCACACATATGCCCCATAAAATACGTTTTTTCGTGAGATATTTTTTATTTATGAATAAACAAGAGTTTTAAATATACCCATCCACTTTAAGAACATTAAATGCATCTTTCTTGATATATTTTCTAATTCAATTAAAAATTTTGTGAATGTTAAATTAATATAAATAATATTTTAGTATGTTATAAATAAATCTCAATATTAAAAATAAACAAATAAAAAAGAAATTAGCAAATCGGATAAACTGTAGTATTTGGAGAAATACTACTAATATCTTACTATCTTATGATATATAGCATAACCCATTTTGATTGCATAGTGGAGTAGTAGGTACTTATCATTGATTCATTGTATACATTTCGCTCTTTGGTAAGACAACTAATAATGCAAGTACTTATATACGCACTTCTTCCATAATTTACTGGCCAAAATATTTGTTTTCTTATAATATTTATTTTACTTAATCAATAAAAATATTTCTTTTTCTTACTAAAAATAAAGCCTAGAAAAGCTACCAAGAGAAGAAAACCTCAACCATAAATTAATTAATGCGACTTTTTAATTACGAGTTACTTAGGTAATAATATATAATTAATAATATTTTAACGACGTATCTGTTAAGTGGACTAATCATACACAATCTCATATATAATCTCATATATTGATATTCGTGATAATCTTAATTGGACAATAACCTTCGCACTCAATGAAATATCTTATGTTTAGCATGCAAAGTTCTTTCTGTTGAACGTTTGGCCTTTGCCTGCCTTTGCTTGTAATGTTGGTCTGGTCACGTAAAATACTACAGAAGCGGGGAGTCAACCTTGCTACAGCTGGTTAGATCTAATTATTATTACTCCTCCTGAGAGAGAATTAATATAATACAATACTCCCTTCAGTTCCAAAATAAGAAAATCTTTATTAAAAAAAATAAAATTAAGTTGAATGTACGTGGTAAGATTCAAGATTAGTGTTATTCATTTAATTTTAAAAAATAATAAATTTTGTATTGTATTGTCTAATAGTAAATGAATTTATATTAATTTTAAACTTTAAATTTGACTTTAAAATTAACAAGAGCGAGCATTCATGCATGTCTAGTTAATTACGGACAAAGTCTTTTTCTACTATTTAAACTGATTGATTCCGACCGACTCTTAATAGAAACTTGTAACATACATATGAAGGTTTAACCATAAGATCGATGCATGCACATTGCCAAGTAAATTTTTAAGTGTTACAAAAGTTTTGAATTTTGTAAGCACTGGGTGGTTGCGCGGGGGTTCGGGGAAGCGCCCCAGAACTAATTTTTTCTTTTTGGATAATTTTGTATTTTTTGGCCAATTGCATATTTGGTTATAATATTTTTAATATAAAAAGTAATAACATTTTATATATATATAGAGAGAGAGAGTCCGGTTCCAGTCCGGACTCTCGGATTTTAATACTGTCCGAACTTTTTTTTTTGCTGACTGTATTGACTGTATTGTTATATGTATCCAAATCACCCAAAAAACACTGTATTATGGAAAAATTTCAGTTTCATAAAATATTAAAAAAAAATTAGTTGTTTTAAAAAAAAAATTCACATTTTAAGAAAATGCGGGAGTCCTGACCTGATCCTCTGTATATATATATATACCCCCTTATTGACCCCTAATACGTCTTTCTAATCACAAATTTGTTAATAAATATTTAAATTTCTTATGTTTTAAAAATAATATAAATTAAATTATTATTTATTTTAAAAATATTAGAGGAATATGCATACATCAAGGAATAGAAATAATATTGAATTGAGAAAGTTATAAAAAAATCAAATTGACCCTGTATATTAAAAAATTTATAAAGTTTCAGTGAGATCAATTTATATATAAAAAAATCAAATTGACCCTGTATATTAAAAAATTTATAAAGTTTTAGTGGGGTCAATTTATTTATTATAATTAAATTTCTTCTAAATTTATCATATATTATAAAATAATTTTTTTTCCAAATGGGCTTCGCCCCCGTTTGTAAGTGTAAATTCAAGTCAATTAGGAAGCGTGCACAGTATACTACAGAATGTTTTCTCTACATAAATCTTAAGAAGCATCAAAGAATGATACATTAATTTATATATGTCCTACCTATATATAGATATAATTTTCATAATCTAAACAAAATCAAAATTAGTACAAAATTGACCTTTATATGCAGTATACACACATGAAAGGGAAAGGGAGATATATTACTCCAAACAAAAATTAGAGATAGCATTTTTATTTTTTATGTATATCAAAAATTAGAGATGTATTTTAATTTTTAATTATAAATAACATGAAACTACCAACGTTGTTTTGTTCATGGTTGAGTGAAAAATATTGCAACCACTACTATATTTTATTGAAGGTAGGAGGAATATGTTCTAAAAAACAAAAAATTGGTCGAGTCCTAACATGACATGGGGAGTTTTTAATAAAGGAGACATTTTTCCTTGGCCTACTCATTCTTGTAAAAATTGAACTCCTTTTCATTCATTCACTTGCAGGCCATGTTCAACTGCAAAAAGTTTTTGAAGAAATTTCTTCATTTTGCCTTATTTGCATCTATCTTCTTTAGTCAACCCAGGCCCAGCGCAGGAAGAATAAAAAGAACAGAGTAAATGCGATATTTATACCAACTGGGTTCAAAATTAAGAGCCCATATTTCTTTCCCAAGGTGCAAGAGTTTTCATTTTTTTTAATAAAAAAACAAGGTAATAAATTTCCGAACAGTACATGTAAATTTATCAGAATAGGTACAATCCCCATTGGGTTCCCTGAAAAAGGTACAGTCTATTGGGTTCCCTTTTCTAAGACGAGAATTAGAGATCAAAAGAAAAACAAAACATGACACAATTCTTCAGCGGATTATCTTAAGGAAACCTAACTTCAATATAACTTAACTAAACTACAGGTACAAGAAGAAACTGCAGAGAGGAAGGATTTCCGCTATAAATTAGTGATTCATCACATAATATCTAACCTTTGGCCCCTAATCCTCGAGATTTCGGTAGCCTGGCTGCAACTAAAGGATTGACTATGCCTTGAGAATCTCTTCCCAGACCTGTGCCTTCAACGAAACCCATTTTAGCCATCATTTTGGACCCAAATCCCTTGGTATGCTTCTCAAAAGCTGCAAATTGTTGGAATTCACTCTTGGACGATTTAGTACTTGTTTCAGCACCCTTTGTGCCTACGCCGGGAGATTTCTTGGGACGATGGGTCACTTTGATGGGCTCTACAATACAAGTTTCAGGAAAAGGAACATTTGCTCCTAGTCCAAGTGATTTAGGTCGCTGGATCACTTCGATGGGATCTGCCCTGCCTTGACCATCCTTTCCCAGCCCTCCCCCCTCTACATATCCCATCTTAGCCATCATTTTTGACCCAAAACCCGTAGTGTGCACCTCAAAGGCACCATAGCTTGAGGAGCTGGCTACAACTTTCTTGTCATGACTACTGTTATCTGTATCCATCATGTTGAGGGACCTGATCTCTGTTTCAGAATGCATAATACCACTTGAGACAAAGGACATGGGCTGCTGTGCAGCATAAGCTATCCTGTCCCCACTCTTTTTCTTTCTTTTTGCTTCTTTCACACCATGATGATCAGCTGAGTTCTTGAACGACTTGTTCAGGGCAGATCTCGGACCACTTCCTTTCAAAGCCTTGTTGGCTGTTTTCCTATCTCCCTTCACTGACTTTATATCATTAACTGTAAAATCCGCACCTCCATCACCAGCTCGTATCAGCTGGACATTGGAAACAACCCACAAACATAGGTTTAGTGTTTCAATGACAGAGTATGGAGGAAGCAACTAGTGGGACTCTGGAATAATATAAACAGAGATATTAAAAAAAGTAAACCCAAAATGAAACTAGATGTTGTTACCTTCTCAATGCGAACTTTATCATTTGAAGATGGCATGCACGTGCGTTCAGTTCGTATCACTGTGACAAATCTGAAAACAAACACAGCAATACGATGTAAAATTGTAAATTGTCTTCCTCATCGACAAGGTCATGGTCCCACTTGAGCACCATTTGAGATTAACTTAGGGTAACAAATATTCACATTAATGTACTACTATTTTGGTTTAAGTGAACATTCCTTGGTAAATTTATTTTATCTTCTCTAATCTTCACTTGCTAACTACAGAAAGATACTAAGCTGGACATGTTTAAAAGATGGACCAATTTTGTGAAATGGAC
Organism: Panax notoginseng; assembly: GCA_016801055.1. Classification (NCBI taxonomy): domain Eukaryota; kingdom Viridiplantae; phylum Streptophyta; class Magnoliopsida; order Apiales; family Araliaceae; genus Panax; species Panax notoginseng. The sequence continues at coordinate 170,771,772 of CM029021.1, forward strand.
ACATCGACTGCCAAATACAAAAAAAGGATAGGCTGAAGGTCAAAATACAACCATTTATTTGAGATGCAACAAGAGTAAGTTCTGAAATTTTGGTTAAAAAATTCCAACAGCAATAAACGTTTAATAAAATTAATAAAAATTCAGTGAAGCATGACAGCAAGGCCTCTGAGATATTCTTCAGTGAGAGGGTCAAAGGAAAACAAAGGTGGCGGTTTCCTCTTGCTCAGAACAATGTGTATATGCCTCAGCACCCAAGAGTAAGAGCATCATTAGACTTCGAGTCTTTGAAAGCATCTGCTTATATGCTAATATGACCAAGATCTATGCAGCAATCAGCATGCAGTCAAAACCACCACGCACCTGTAACTTTGGCATTATTCCCCAGGCTGTAGGATATTACTTGATAGCTGTTCTAGTCAAATTGTGATACCTATTGCCCTTGGAATGTGAGGATTTGTCTGTTATTTGATTATTTTATAGTTTTACCTTGGCTCTCAGATTGTAAAAGATATATCTTCAGCTTGTGTCAAATCGTTAAAGGATTTTTACTGCCTAGTAGACTTATCACAAACTCTATTGTACTTCTCCTTTCAGCTATTATGACACTTAGCTAATTACCAGTAAAAACAATAGTAGGACTATCCAACAGAACCCTTCAGCTCTCTTGGTGAAAACTCATGGACACCACATTGTGACCTATTCGACGTATTTATTCACTTATTTCTTTGTATTTTATATGTATTTCTAGAGGAGAGCTCTTAACAATGCAAAACACAGTATGATTTACCTTTTCTTGCCGGAACCTTGACATCCACTCTGCAAGCGATAAATTGCTGCCAATCTCCGCAGCTAAATTAATTGTAAACCAGATAGTCAAAAAAAGAATCTAGCATACATAACTTGTGTTGGGATAAGAAAGAAACTCAAATATATGATACAAGTCTAAACACATAGTTGGACTTGTATATGCGTGTCTATTTAAAGGAACAAGCTTTTGCCAAGTGTAAATGGAGATGCTCTTCAGCTCAAATCAAAGTTAAACCTGTGCCCGGGGCCGGGGCCGGGGCCCGAGATGGTGGTTACAATGCAATTAAAACTCAGGTTGAATCAAATAAAAAAAATTCTAGTCAAAATGGAAAAGATTATATCATAATGGTGAAGATCTGAAACACAAAACTAGAAAAGCAAATAGCATTGACAAGATAAAATAGCAATTTTAAGTTAATTAAACTGAGTGCAAGTTGATCACACTACAGAGCCATTAAGTCAGTGAGGAGAAAATTCTCCATGTAACACTTCCACTGGCATTTGTTCCATTAAAGACATGACCAGTTAATTGATAGGACTAAGGCAGTGGCACTTGGAATTTTTGTTAATAATCAAATTTCTTCAAGTTATTACGTGGAACCCAATAACTTGTCTATATATATTGAAAAAGCAATGAACTGAAGATCAGCTCATCATTTCTGTTATGAGTCTAAATAGAAATAATGCATATATAACCTCTAAAAGAGTAAGGTAATATGGCAAGGGGAGTAGGGAAAGGGGGACTGTTAGCTAGCAAAGAAAAATATCCAGCAATAAAGCGGCAGCCAATCCAGACACGGCTCAATAGTCAGATAAGCTGATTCCATACCTGGGAACAATCCTGCGAATACATAGGCTGGAATGATAAAGTATCCACTCCATCCGAAACCATCTGCTGCAATTTCTACAATTCAAACAAAAAAAATGAACATTATCATGTCGAATTTCACAAAGTAAAGTAATAATAAATGCTTTATCCCTAGACTTTTTAGACGCTTTTGTAAGAAACTTTACATCTAATAATAATTTGTTGGTTGAAAAAGTTGAACATTGATATCTAAGCTATTCAAGATGTGTATCTGAAAACTTGCTTAATTAATTAGGAGTCATGATTGGTTCATTCAAATAAACATTTTAATAAAGGATCATATGACTTGTCTATTTCGAAACCATATCAACTTTTACCAGTAAATTAACGAACATATGCTAATCATTATCCTGATCTTCTCTGGATGTTCAAAAAATAGACATTCTTCATCACGTATTCATTTCTTAATTATTAATATGCGCATATAAGACATTGTTATTCAGAGCATGTATTCATATTTTAGTTATTCAGAACGGGTGCGTGAAGTGAAGTGAAGTGAATTGATTTACATGGTTGTGGGAAAACAGCGGTAAGCCCTCCACAGAAATAGAATATACCACCAACTCAGAGAACCAATAAACTTAAGTGGCAAGAGAAACAAACTTGATACAATGATACAAAGTACAACAATCTTAGTTGAAAATTTCAACTGATAGAACAATTATGTCATTTAACCAAATCAAGTACCTAATTTTCTGCTTACCAAATTTATCTGCTCAAGATCAACCCCACGGCGAATCATTCTCTCCCAACGCTTCAGAGCAATCTTTTCTTTACGATGTTTCTTTTTTTCACCTGAAATGACACTAAAATAAACAGTAGAACCGAAAGAAGCCAGGAAGGTAGTTAATTTAGTAGAAACTTGAAAGAGAGATTGGCCATTGTAAAGTAATAAACACCAGAGGATTCTCCAGTAAAGAGAGAGAATAAGACAAATGAAGATTAAAGCTTGCAATTTAAGTTCAAGTCTTTATTTCTAATATCAGTTGAATATCAAGAAAATATGTTATCTCAGGGTATACATGCTTGTTGATATGTATTTATGTATTTGAACCTCGAACACAGGTAATTCCACTTGTTAGATGAAAAGAAAACCCCCATTTTATACTTCACTTAAAGAAGGCAGGAAAGGAGTAAGACTAAACATTGGTCCCTTGCCCCACGCCACCCAACACCGCAAAAGGGAACCTGACTCCGCAACTGAGTACACAAAGCAAAGAGAATTGTCATAGATCCCTCAGCAGTGTATAGTAACCCTAGTAGTTAATTTGCTTACTGGTAGAATCTAGTTGACTCAATGATTTATCCTCAATCACCTAACTTTGAGACCATCGGGGAAAGATAAGAACCATTAAGGAATCTTAATATTTTCCTGGCAACGGGATTTAAAAGTTTCATTCTTTCCCAATATAAGTAATCAGCATACTAAAATTAGAGTCTGAAAGCTTCTATAAAAAAATAGTAATAAAAAAATGTCGGGTCAGAAGAGACAGATGACTTATAATAAACTGCATCGTCAACAAGATAACTTTCTGTATTATGGTGTATAAATCCCCCGGGAAAAAATTATGGTATTCGGCCCTGCAAATGGCATAGTATGCCCATCCCGGCTTCAACCTCAAAACCTTAGGCGCACAAGGTGTATACTCAAATATACTATAAATCCTATAAAACTTGTATATAAGTGCACATTTTTACCTGGGAATTTCCTCAAGTGTTTATTCTTTTGGGCCTCAGAAGGCCAAGACTGAGGAAACCTAGAAGCATGCTTCTTTTTCCCAAAAACAGTTCTATAATCCTTTACGAGCATAAGATCATCCAAAGCAGATGAACTGGTTCCGCATTTACTATTCTTTGCACGAAATTTCCTCCCTGATTGAGGTGTCCTCATGCCATACTCCCTTGATGCATCTTGAAGTTCAATCCCACCCAATTTCCGCAGAGTCTCGTTAAAACTACCGCCAGAAATACCATCATCATCCACGACATGACCAAGTTTTCCTACCAACTGATCAGCATTCACAACTTTTTCATTTCCACCAATTCCCTCAAAGTAATCCTCTGCAACCTCATCAGCAATACTTGAATCACTATCAAATGAGCCATCACTATCAGATGAGCCAGAGGACTCTTTTGATCCAGAAGACTCCAAACTCTCACCATCTGATACATCACCTTCCTCATCATTCTCGTCACCTTCCCCATCTGACATATCTTGGGTGTATATTTTGACGCCTGCGATAGACAAATAACCTGAATTTTTCTCCAAAGATGGTGTCTCAAACAGATCATCACACACACCAAACTCCTGGTCATAAGTAACATCAGTTTCCATTTCCTCCTCAGATTTCTCCTCGGTGGATGGTGAATCCAAACAAGAACCTACTTTCACTTCCATTTTCGTAGACGAGTTAGTGACACTTGGGGCCGCTTCGGCTTCACTAGAAAATCCCAACCCTCTATGAGAGGTATCATCCAATCCCAAACCTGCACTGTATTCATAAGTGTATTTCGCGCTTTGGGGTTCCATGAGTGGTGTTTGGTCAAAATAAGCGATAACTTGGGTATTTATTGAATCAACCAACACAATGGGATGGGCCTCATCCAAGTTGTTATCTCCATCTTTGCCTCCACTCACAACTGAACCTTCCTGCAATTATCAAATCAATGTAAATCAGTTAAAAGTTCCAATTTGAAAATTATTTCCATTCTACAACTTTTTTTATAATAAAAAAATCCTTTAGATTGATCGAATCCCAAAAATCAACCACTGTCACTAACTACTAAAGCACTCATATGTATGAGTTTCAATATATGCATATATATTCCAACATAGCTTTAAATAAATAAATAAACAAACAAAAAGTATCACCAAATACCTGACGATCCACGGCAGGATAAACGTAACCAAACGCACTTCCCCCTCTGGACTTGTGAGATTCCGGCCTCGAAGCAGAAGAAGAGGTTCCTTTCTTTGCATTTCCTGAATTTTCAGATCTTGACGCTGACTTCGAAGAATTCCCTTTCCCGCTATTAGAATTCCTAGCTGTAAATCCATCAAATCTAAAGATAGGTCAAAAAAAACCTAATCCAAAATACATAACATACACAATACAAATCAGTCAAAGCAGAAGAGACCTCTGGAAGGAGGAGAACCGACGGCCGACCAGTCGGATAAGATGCCGCCTTGAACGAATAAAGCTGAAGATTTTCCAACCTTGGATTTGTTGAACCTTTTCTTCCCACCTCCCACCATGATCGATCAAATTCTATACTACTATGTACTATACTATTATATGTTACAAAAAGCGATATTTACAGAGAAAATTCCGATGAGAATTGACGATGAGAATTTCTGTTACCGTTAACCCCTTGTTTTGTTATACAGGGGCAGAGATGGATATTCTGTCGTAGTCCAGAAGAAATAAATATATTCGATTCATCTAAAGTATGGGTTTCATGGCTTATGGATGACCAAACAGATTACTTGGGGCCAACGGCTTTACAATTTCTCTACATTTATTGGGCTAAATCAACTTTCAATTTTTGTACTGGGCCAACGATTCTTGACGACTAAAAGATCTACTTTCCCAGCCCGGAATGGAGGGAAGTTTGATACTTTAATACTTGTTGGACAAATTGTGTAGCCCATTTAGCAAAGCCGCGATGTGGTGGTGGAATAAATTCTTCCTCCTCATTAAAGTCAACATATCATAGCTAGCCAGCCAGCCTTTTCTCATAAATGTAGTACATGCAGTTAATTTTAGGCACAGACACGTAGTGACTAATACTAATAAAATGAAAATTGTCAGCTTCATTCATAAATAAACATAAAAAGCCTCCTCCTCTATTAGTCATTTCAATCATCAAAACTGCCAAATTTAGGTATAGTAGTTGGGAAATATACTACTAGTACTATCATTTTAAGTAAGGAAGCTTTAGATTTCTGAATTCCCTTAGAGAGATGGGCTAATTCCTCCTCCGCCACAACCACAAGTTTCCACTGCCTCTTTAACCAAAAGTAAGCCTACCCCCCACGCCCCAACCCCCACGCCCACCCCACTAAATTCATTGGCCAACATTTCCAAAATATCTCCATCTCCTTGCACATCATTCAATTACCTAGTCAAGACAACTTAAGACTAATCATAAATATCCTAAATTATAATGTTACGTTTAAATTAAAAGAATAGAATGATTCATTCTGCTCTAGTTAAAATTAGTTATTCTATATTATCACTCCTCAAGAAATAAAATTTATAAATTTGTAAGGAATAAGAATGATTCAATTCAACCAATTACAATTTTTTTCATTCTATAAAAATGAATCATTTTATTCCGGCCTTTATTACTCCAATCTAAACGTAGCTAGTTAGGGGTGTAAGCCGAGCTAAGTAGTTCGGTACTCAACTCGAGATCGCCTCGAAAATATAATTCAAAACTCGAATTCGAAATTGATCCGAGTCGAATCTGATCCTAAACTTAGCATACCACCTTATTAGCAAATGCTTAAAGTTAATTAAGAGGCAATCCACGAATTAAAACAAAATTCTATCATATCCTATCCTAGAGTAATCATATCATACTTATTCCCACTTCCCAACTGATTATTACAAGAAATTTCATAAACATTTTCGTATAATTCCCATTAATTATAGTAGCTAACTATAATTTTGTCGACTTATTAGTTTTGAGCCTAACTATGAGTATCTTGTTTTCAACTCCACCATTCTCTTTTTCTCTCCTAACTTCTTGCTCCCCCCACGCCCTTCTTTATCTCCTAACTATGAGTATATTGTTAATCAATTTAATTTACTATTAATAATTATGTAGGGCCCACGCCATTGTACTAGGTCTCGCACAAGACACGGCTAGTACCACGCTAAGCTCGCTGCCCCAAAACACCGTAGTTCCGTGTATGTAGCTGTAGTACTCCATATAAGCAATTCATTTCTCACCCCACGCAACCCCCAATATAAAACAGAAAAACTTCAAAAGAAAAAAAAAACATTTGAAATTACTTACTAGTATTTAAATAATAATATACCAAATCCTATATATGCCATTTCCACCCCCTATTCTCACAAGAATCGCTCGCACCTTCTAGGGAGGAGGTATTAACCTGAAATGGCCACCGGAGCGGCAGGAGACGGGCTTTTCCGAGGCGTATACGACGGATGTATCTCCGGTAACGACATGGGAATGCAGCAGCGGCCTTACCACCGGAACTGCAGCTGCGCGTTACATAAGACGCGCGGGCATTGCTCCCATGTGTCCCCAAAAACAAAAGTTTCGTACCCAATAAGGCGAGCTTGGAGCGAAAGTTGTCTGGCCTTGATGGCTTCCGGCCAGTCCTCGCCGTGTACTCCACCTGCGGCAGCAATTGGGGAGATCGGAAGAACTAATTCTCATTTGGCTTTGTTTAACGAAGAAGATGATCAATAAGGATTTGTTTCCATGTAAGGGCCTAAATTTTTTTTTTTTAATTACTTTGTAAGTAGTTGAATGAATATTTGGGGTTTGTTATGATTGAAGATCCGGTCAATCTTGGGGTGAAAATATACCAAGTAAAAAGGGGGTTTACAAAATGATGATATAATGGTGAAATGATGTAAATTGTTCCATGTACTTGGATCTTAAATCTTCTTTTCCACCCAAAACATAAACTAGCTGCTAGTACATGTAAATAAAAATCCAAAATGTTTGTCTCTATCTTAATAGTTTCCCTCATCATCTTTTCTGTCTTTTTTAATCGTCATTTTCTAGCATGGATTGGGATCCATATTTCAAATAGTAGTAGTATATTTTTCTAACAATATTAGAAAGATCGAATCACCGTTAATAAAAATCTGCACCCAAAATGTAATGAAAGGAAAAAAGCAATGGGTCTCAAGCACTTGTTTGATGAAAAAAGTGATTTAGCGGTCTTGTTTTATTTTAGGCATATTTTATCATATCATGGTTTTTAAATTTTTTTTGTTTTTTCATCGACAAAAATTTGTAAAACCTGTAATGAACAAGTTTTTTTTTTTCCACGTTATAATTTGAGATCCGGTTTTCATGAAATTAATTTTATAATAAATTAGTCAATTGACCAATATAATATTGACACGTAATAATAAGAGAGATTCCTACTGACTAAAATTAACTCCATACTAATCGCTCTCTAGAATTTGCCTAATTTTTTCCCCCATTTCTTCCTTTCTATCTCTGGTTTTGTCTAGGCATATTAAGAATCACTTAAAAGTGATTGCAAGAGAGTGATGGTCAGCACAAACTCTACAAATTCCAAATTACAATCAGCCCGGAAAGATGCATGTATTAGAATTTTACTTTTGCTTTTGTCTTTCTTCCAAGTGGGCAGCAACTAGCACCTCAAGTCCAACATGGCGAGCACATTTAATTAATTATTTATTACTCAGACAGGTGGGCGGTTCAGATGCCAATTTTATTTTATAATAAGTCTACTGTCACATAAAACTTACATATTATTGACATACATCCACATACATATTGATATGGCTCACGTACAGAGCAAGTCATGTGTGTCATACCAATATGTATGTGAGTGTATATGAACGATTTTATGTGATAATAATATTACTCCCCCGTACCTTAATATAAGACGTTATATAAAAGAGTTTTTGTCCCTTTATATATGATATTTTAGAATTTCAAGTAAGCGTACTCCAAATATTAAATATAACTTTATTTCTCTCGTTATATTTTGTTCAATAAATAACAATTTTTTTTTCAATAAAGGATAATATAAACATTTGATATTATATTTAATGTTATATAATTATTTTTTTGATATTTATGCATAACTCTAGAAAAATTTATATTAAGAGACTGATGAAGTATATTTTAGCATGAATAAAACAAAGAAGCTACTAGATCAGAACACATGAACATGACAACATTCATTAACATTTGCTCGCATCTCAATTTTTGTTTACTTTGTGCTTTTACAAGGTAGTTACACTAAATAGATTTGAAAAACATACATACATACATACATACATCCTATAAAAGTAGAATCAGGACCAGGTTTGAAAAACCCGTAAATGTGATGCGTACAAGTCCACAAACGCCTGCTTTAATTAATTAGTTGTAAAAAAAATAAAAAGGCATAAATATTCCAATATAATGACGTGGATTATTTTTGGATAAGTACTGGACTCTTTTCTCTTGAATTTTATGACGTGGTGGTGATGTGATACCTAGTAGACTGTATAAAAATAAAACTTTAGTCCAGAAAATAAAGCTCATGCGCTATAGAGATATATTTATTTATGAGTTGAAATTTCCAATCACTTGTATATTTGCTTAATGCTAACTACATACAAATTTTTTTATGATATTTACATACAAGTCTTTTTATATAAGGGGATGGAGCGCTAAAAATCAAACTCAGGCTTCCACTGCAGGAGGAGCGAGTCTTGGCCTTATAAGTTGGTCTGGTCTGCCTTGAACTATCCATATTATTTGCTTGTTGCATAGGAAATAGGAAATAGAACAACGGAAATTGTTAGGCATATCTCTGGGTTGGTCAATAAAAGTTTGCTTGGAACAAACGATTTTAAGACTAAATTTCCAAACAGGAACGCAAAATCCTTTAAAAGAAGGAGGGGGGGGGGTTTGATAATGGGAAAAACACCCACCTCATGCTGAACAACAAAAAAGGATGGTTAACAAATAAGTCAAAGAGAGGTTGGTTCAGAGAAAACAATGCTATAAACCCAGTTAACCCAACCATTCTATAAAAAACAAACCAAGCGGTTAACTCTATTAGATTTCTATAACTCTGACTCCGTCCCTCTGCTTTTCTAGGTTAATAACTAAATACAATATTGGCAATGTTGTTTAAAGGTAAACTCTCTGTTTACCTTTGAACAATGTCTGAAACAGTTGGTTCTATGTACAGTGCCATTATTATCTATACCTCCATAATAAAAGTAAATTAACATTTCAAGGGAGGGAAGACAAAGGTGGAAAACAGACGGTCTGGTCAAGAAAGTAAAGACTGAAAAACACAGGCAAGGCAAGAATTGCAGTACAAATATTTACCTAGAAATGTGAAGCTCCAAAGACAGTACAAGAACTTCAATGTTTTTTTGTAAACATGTGGCCGGCCATGTAAGGGTGTGAGATTATATAACATGTTGATTTCTAGAATTTCCAAGCAATTGATCAATGAAAAACTGTAGTAGCTATGCGAGAGGAGGGTCATTCTAAAGCTTACCAGTCGACGATCAATTAATCAGATTAATTAAAAGGGGAGCTTTCGCAGAGCTTCAGAATCAATCAATTCCACAAAAGAAATATCACTACAAGCATCAACCTATATATAATAATAATAATAATAATAATAATAATAATAATAAAGTCACTAAACAGTTCAAATACATAGATTCACCTTTACCACACATAACTATAAAATGGAAAACATCTCTTGTGATGGGTTGGTCAAAAAAGACCTTGCTAGCTAGGAACCAAGAATGCTACAACCCCAACTTCCAATAGGTCCAAATCCTTCCAAAATCAAGCTCAAACCTGGTTTACTATCAATTTTCCAAGAGTGTTTCTTAAATGTGTAAAATTGTTGATTCAATGTTTACTGCACAAGCCACCTTAATTAGTGTTTAAACAAGAAAAAAGTGGCTTAAAGCTTTTTTACAGACTCTACTATTAGTTACTTGAATGAAGACTATTTTTTATTTAAATTCTTTTTAACAGGAGTTTTTTAGGCTTAAATTGGACATGTAAACATGAGTTATAGAGCATGTATTATTCTAGAAGAGTTGCTCAACTTGTACATGAAAATCCCACACTTTCCAAATCACATCTGGTAAATTTATTACAGTAGTACTGCAAATGGAGGGATCTGAATTGGCATCAAACCTAACTGTTGAACATGCATGGCAGGTTCCAGAACAGAATGGCAGCTAACGAGACTAGACAAAAGTCTGTATTTGACATTTGAAAGTAATGAATCTGCAACAAGGTGCCTTTAGTTTTCATAATATGTAAGAAAAAATATTAGCTATGAATAGAAGATACAAAGTAAGCACAGACAATTAGGTGCATGTTCAAAAGAATGAGTAGTGGGAGCTTTGTGATCATTGACATCATACAAGAATCCAGATTCTGTATTGCATAGACATAGGCATAAAGCCACCAACCTCATTAATGAGTTAGTCACAAACATGTTTCTTTGTAGAAAACGATGGTAAAATTACTTGGGAAAAAAAACAATGGTAAAACCCCAATTCAGGTTAGGAAATCTCATATCCTTGCAACCCGAGCAAACGCAAAAAAAACAATCTAACCCATTAATTTTATTCAATTCCAAAAACTGGCTCTCTTTGATGGCATATTCTAGGTCCCATAGTGTACAACTGAGACTTCCCTAGGGTAAACCGATTATGCTATAAGGTAACTAACTAAAATGAAAGCATCCACCACGACACCAAGACAAAATATCTCTTGAATTCTAAGGGGGAGCATTCACCAAATACCTGCTCCCTTGATTGATTATCACTACAGTGATACCCCACCCCAACCATCATAACTGATCCCTGGTCTATAAAATCCCTTCATAACACGCATGAAGAAGTTTCACAACGTTCAAATTTTTAGATAGTCACACACATCACACAATCATAGCTAAACATTCACCTGTAAGCAATACATAAGAGAGACAGATAGACGAGAAAATGACCACCAGAGCAGAAAATATGATGCTTTAGGTAGTCACTGATAGAAGGATTTCAATATTATGATAAGGGATTTGACAGGAGGCCATACCAGAGTAGCAGCGGCTGTGTGCTCCACATACAAAAAGTCACATACTCCGGTGTGCGTCCTCAACACACGGGTATTTCTTTCCTGAAGAAAAAATAATATATTAGTATCATTTTGCATTCTCTGAATCACCTTTCAGAATCACTTGATCTCAATGTTCATTTCCCAGTGGCTTACATATTAGATGATTAGGAAAGTTACAAATGATGTTTTGTCAAGTAGATTGTATTAATTCTCTGGCCAAGTTAGAAGGAGAAGAAAAGGAGCTTAAGAACTATTATAAATTTAACATACATGAAGTTTCTCAATAAAAATTTTGCAGTGATATTTAGGATAGTCAAAATAAGTAAAGAAATTATTCCACTTAAAATTTTCTGTCTTCATTTCTTTGCATCCCGGTGAGATTTAGGTATAAAATCAGTACTGCTCTAACTTCCTAGTGAGTTTTCTGGGTAAAATCAGTGTTCCAACTTCTCTCTTTGTCTTTGACCGGAAATAGAGATAATGCATACACCATTAAGGTTTCTTCCTGAACAGTTCATCCATTCACAACGTTTCATTTTACAACCATGCAGAGCATAGATCATTTTTGTTTCTTGTGTTCTCATAAACAGGGACTTAACAAGGAAATGGATGCTGATTCCGACATGGCAATTCTTGAAATGAGAACATGTATTACATGAATTCTATTGAAATCTACATAACACACAATAATATATATATATATATATATATATATATATATATATATATATATATATATATATATATATCGTTGGACCCGGACCTGCTGCCATTACCCTTAAGATGGACACCTGATAAACCACCGGGTGCACAAAATACCCACCAACCACGCACACTGGTCAATCTGATAGTAAACTATGTGCGAGTGCCCACAAGGACATACATACAGTCTTTTCAACACACACACACACACACACACACGGAGTCTTGTCTAGATTAGGAGGTAGTTAAGGTCACATTTGTCTTTTCAACATTATGCATAAAATGGGCAAATTCATTAGATATTCACTTGTATAAAAATCACACCTGGAATTTATACTTAAACATAGGTATATATACTATAGTTTGTGGATTAATAGAATAACAGCAAGTTAAATAGAGTAATAGTAAATATGCATTTTTTTTTTATAGCTAAAACTAGGAGTAGTAATTACATCAAGAAGGAAACATTACCAAGAACTCAAGGCAGCAGCACGTAACAAAGGTAACCCACCCACTCTCTCTCTTTCTCTGTAACACACACACGCAGAGACAAACTACCAGTGCCGCTTCTTTCATCTACTTCTATTCAGCTCTCTCTCCCATGGGAATGCCATATGGTTGTTGCCTGTAGGTAGAATAGAAATGTGACTCAATCTATAAGCCAGATATTCTAGATATGTAGAAACAACAAAGTATATGTACACATCAATTTAACAAATATATATGGTTCTTCAACATAGAAACCCCCTTTCCTTCTCCCTTCAATGGAATTAACCATCAAATATCATGCTCTTATTAGAAAATAACCTAAATTTAGAGAGAAGAAAAATTACATTTTACCCACTTCATTATTCTAAAGTAACAATAAGAGGATCAAACTTATAATTGGCAGCAAGTCGCACTCATCTCTAAATTTTCTTATCTACTATAGAAAAGCTAATAATACTCACATATTCTGAACTTGGTGGAACCCCATGCCCAACGCATATCCGGTGAGGCTAGTCCATTCCCCATTCTCATTCCATACGAAAGGTGTCTCTCTCCATTTAGGAAACAAATATCCATAGCACAAACCATCATCACCTGCTTCAACATGGGACACCACCCCCACATTGCTAAAATCAGAAAAAAACAAACCAAAAAAACTTCTCTAAGCTCCAAAGTTTCTAACATCTGTTTGCAGCTCTACCTACATGTTTTATTCTGCCCGTGGTTACCTATTTACCTGATCTTTTCATCAAAGATGAAAGGCAATGTCATACATTTTAAACTGTTTTGCCATCTAAGTCGATGCTGAAAAATTTTATAAGCAGACAACAAAAGAAATTGGACGTGATGACTGAAATTCTTCTTAAAACAGAGAGTTGTAATATGATTTGATTAGAAACTAGCAAATATTAGATGAAGAAACTAATCTATAGCTTTCGGTACTTCCATTTTGACGTGTAACAATTGACACAAAAGTAACACTACTATTTCTCCAAAGAATAAATATAACTATTTTCCCTTGTATACAAAATTCAAAGAAGCGGTAATGTTTTCTCCAGTCCGATAATAAACTTGACTTTTGATCATTTTTAGAATTATTAATTAAAAATATGTATATAGAATTTTCAAATTCTAAAACTTGACACTAGTAGTAAACATTGGAGGATATATGAAACCACAAGTATAGTAGTAGAAACTGCACGTAGTTATAGTATTAAAAAGAAACAAAAAGCTTCAGATAACCTATAAAATGTATTTCAACAATTAATATAGCATCCCATGAGCGACAAAATCTACAAACATGATTCATGCAAAATAACCCTCCTTGACATATAGTAACTGCTAACAAAGTGAAAACATATGAAAGAATAGATAAATTCCAAGTTAAGAGAGTAAAACAAGTGAAAGAAATATACGAAACAAAAATTAATTGCAAGATTCAACAATCCAGAATACCTTTAACCTGCCATTGTTGTCATTTGTCAAGCTCCAAGCTCAAAGGCAGAAATTGATACCAGTAATTTGTTAGTTAGTTCCTTCAATTCGACATATTCAGAAGCCATTCATGGAAATAATCTGCATATAGTAACTTTGATTCAATAAATTAATTTTACCACTTATAGATTGCATAGTATGATCATAATCAATTTGAAATGAAATGCAAAAATAACGATTGTTAAATCCCAAAAAGTCTAAGACAAAGTCGTTTAAGCAAAAGAAAAGTTACAATATCAGGAATCAGGGGGAAAAAACTACACAATTCTAACATAAAAGCAACTTTTACTTCCACAACAAAAAAATAATAATAACAACACACATTAATTCTTAGAAGATAATAACTGAATCTCCTGTTTTTCCACCACACGTTGTATTGTACCTTACATAGGGGGCCAAGCTTGCAGCATTAGGCAAGGGATTAAGAATACAAAAGTTTCAAATTATAAAGGGAAGCGCGCATTCTTCTACATTTCAAACCAATCAATTATATATATTAGTAGAGGAATATTTCTTGACTATGATGCTACGTTTGGATTGAATAGAGAATGAAACGATTCATTTCATTCCAGTTGGAATGAGTTATTTCATTCTCTCCCCCCAAAGAATAAAATTTATAAATTTTGGAGGAATAAGAATGGTTTAATATCCATTTCAATTGCAACCAAATACAATTTTTTCATTCCATAGGAATGAATTATTCCATTCCTACTTTCATTACTCCAATCCAAACGTAGCACGAGTCTATGACAATATGAGGAGAAATAAACAAAACCTACAAAGCATACCATTATTGAAATTCACTTTAAATAAGTAAAGTGGGAGCATTGAAATTACAAAGAAAGTTGAGATTCTTTGTTATTATATTGATATACCCAACCACCCAGATCAGCTTACAAATAACTATAAATCCAAAACAGTAAGTAGTCAAAAAGAGGTTGCTTAGGAGAAAACAATGCTGAAAACTGAACTCCAACAAGAAAGTGCAAAACGTTGGAGATTAATGAAGGGCAGATTTCTTTGACATTTCAGACCAATTAGATCAGTAAAGGAGTATTTCTTGACTATGGCAATATATATGAGGACAGAATAAAACAATAAGTAGTTATAAAGAATACCGTTATCAATGTTTCACATTAAATAAGTAGTAATAGGAGCTTTATGCTAGTATTTGAAATTACAAAGGAAGTTCAGATTCGTTGCTGTATAGAAATACCCTCCCACCCCACCAACTGTAAATCCAAAAGATGAAGTAGTCAAAAATAGGTTGCTTTGGAGAAAACAATTAATGCTTAAAATCCTACTCCAAGAAGGAAGGAATTGCAGATTATATATGGAGGGAATTAAGAATTCTTTCACATTTCAAACTAATTAAATCAGTCAAGGACTATTTCATGATTATGACAATATATACGAGGACAGACTACAACAAAAGTTACAATGCATGCCGTTATTGATTTTCATATTAAATATGTAAAGTGTGAGATTTATGCTAATATCTGAAATTACAAAGAAACTTCAGATTCGTTGTTATACAGATACACCCGTCTTGTTTCTTGCATATAAATCCAAAACAATAAATACTTGAGTGTTAACGCCAAGTTTCGTCTGCGCGTCCAATCACAAAATCCACGCGCTGAAACCTGCACAATAACAGATCACACAGAAGCTTGACGGCCGTGCCGTCGGGGGATAGCTCCGGTGTGAGAATAAGTACAGGCCGTTCACAGGGTTTAACAATGGAGGTTATGTGTTTAGTGCTCAAAGTAGGTCTTACCTGTTAATTGTAACCTTGGCCATGTATTTATAGAGTCCCACCACCTTGGTATCCTTCTCCGAATTAGAGTAGGACTCCTAAACATGTTAGCTACCATATTTGGGTCCAACACAATCTTTTTAAAAGGTGCAATTGGAATCCCTTTCCAATACTACCTTTGGAGTTACCTTGTCATCATATGATTAGGGTTAATGCCCTTAATCACGTAAACTCCTTATCACTCCAACTCTGCATGTGGGCTTCTCAAACTTTTAGGCCCAACCTATCAGCCAGACAAAAGCACCGGTCTGGGCCCTGTCCCAAAAGACGCGAAGGCCCGACCCCGACCTCCATGGTCACAACCGGGTCCCGGCCTATTGGGCTCGGGGACTCGACCCCATCCTCCTCTATGCTACCGAACACATGAGCCCGACCTCCTTTGACCCGGCCCAAGCCTTCAGCCCAAAAGAGGGTCGGTAAAACACTCCCGAACATTGCCCCCCAGTCTCTTGCTATAAGATATTTATGACATGAGACTTGAAAGGACATGAACTTGGGTAGTCACGCCATAATGATGAGTTGTCTCGGGAACCCAAGCGGTTTTTTCACGAAAAACGCGTTGGTACACGCTTTTTCATAACTGGGCCCCATCTACCATAAATAGCCGCCATTGGAAACAGTGCCGGACGTGCTATATAAGTCCCCCAACAATCGTCACTATCACTTTTTCGAGCCATCTACATTTTGAAAATTTTCTCTAAAAATTTTCCGGCAAGGGCGATTTCCGGCGATATACTCATTTCTCCAGATTTTTTCAATCCGTGCCATTCCCCCTCTAACCTCTTGTCTTGTACCTTTCCTCCTTTCAAACCACTACAAATGGCTGATCCCAGCGATCCTCGTCCCACAACAGTCACAGCTAGACCTCGCAATATAAGTAGTTAACTGTTGGGTCAAACCATATTAACTGGAACCAAATGGGTCGGTTAACCATTTTTATTTATTCAGGTCGGTTATGGTTTGGACCCATATTTATTCAGGTCTGTTATGGTTCTGAACCAGTTAACCATTTTTCGACCCATATTTATATAACACTTTTTAATTTAAATTGTGCACTTTATTTCCTAATTTATTTCCCCCGTTGAGTGTTATACTATTATACTGTTATACAATAATACACCCCACTACCCCACCCCCATCCCACCACAACCCACCCCACCCCTACCCCCACCCCACCCCCCACCACACCACACCCTCACCCACCCCACCCCAACCCAACCTCAACTTCACCCCCAACCCCACCCCAACCGCACCCCAACCTCAACCTACTCCCACCCTCACCTCAACCTCACCCATCACTCCACCCCACCCCACCCTACCCTACCCTACCCACCCACCTACCTCACCTTACCCACCCTACCTACCCTACCCTACCTACCTACCCAACCTACTCTACCCTACTTACCCTACCCTACCTACCTACCCACCCTACCTACCCTACCCTACCCACCTACCCTACCCTACTTACCCACCCTACCCTACCACCCACCCTACCACCCTACCACCGACCCTACCTACCCACCCTATCCTACCCTACCTACGCACCCCACCCTACCCACCCACCTACCTACCCTACCCTACTACCTATGCACCCACCCTACCCACCCACCTACCTACCCTACCTACCCTACCCACCCCACCCACCTACCCTACCCACCCACCCTACCCTACCCACCCATCCTACCCACCCTACCCACCCACTTACCCACCCACCTACCTACCCTACCTACCCTATCCTACCCACCCCACCCCACCCACCCACCTACCCTACCCACCCACCCCACCCCACCCACCCACCCTACCCACTCACTCTACCCACCCACCCTACCCTATCCACCCACCCACCTTAACCCCTCCCCCACCCCCACCCCACGCCCACCCCCACCCCCACCCCACCCCACCCCCTACCCCACCCCCACTAAAAAAAATAATATTATGTGATTATGTAAAAAAATAATAATATGTAAAAAATAATAATATTACCCCACCCCACCCTACCCCACTCCACCCCCTACCTCACCCACCCGACCCACAAAAAAAAATAATATTTTGTTACTGTTTTCACTCCTCTTTATTTATGATAGATTATATAATAAAATTATCTCAAGCACAAATTATAATTAAATACTATTATATTTTAGTTATTTATTTATGATACAATCACAATATAAAAAATATATAATATTATAACAACTAATACAAATAAATATTTACATGAAACATCTTAAAATGGTTAATATGGTTTTTAACCATAACCATATGGTTCCAACCCACATTATCCATATTAAAAATGGTTAATATGGTTTTAGTTTTTAAATGGTTGGTTAACCATATTTTAAAAACCAAAACCAACTCATAACCATATTTTGTCAGGTCTAGTCACAGCAGCCGGCACTCCCACTCTTACTTCCGGCGACCTTCTCCAGGTCGAGCTGGAAGCTGCTCCGGTTGAAGTTTCCGTGGAGAATGCCGAAACCCGAATTCGCCAACTCTACGCTTCGGAAACCGACTACGCTGTCATCAACACCAAATCTTCCATCACCCCCTCTCAACTGTCGGACATCCAAACCTTATTCAACATCCCCAAAGAATATAAGCTTCGGGTTCCCGAGGCCAGCGAGAGGATGTACCACCGACCCGGGGGCGATTAGGTAGCCGTCCACCTGTATGCCCTAAGGTACGGGGTTCGGTTCCCCCTTCACGAATTCATCTCTTCCTTCCTCTGCCTGGTAGGGATCGGGTTCTCCCAGCTGGCTCCCAACTCCTACATCCAGCTGATCAGCTTCATCGCCCTCTGCTAGGAGGCTGGCATCACCCCCGGGCTGGACTTCTTCTTCGTCCTGTTCTCGGTTGGTCGGTCAAAAGAGCCCGGCCTACGCCATCTGAACCGTGTTCCTGGACGGGACACCTTCGTGAAGACCCCGTCCAGTAACAAGGGGTGGCATTCACAATGGTTCTTCATGAGGGGAACCGATCTCAACCTACTCCCCAACTGGGCCGGTCCCGAAGACATCCCCATGAAAGTCAACAAATTTCCCAAGAGTCGATCGGTTGCCTTCAAGAAGTTTTACGCCCTCCTGAAGCAGACCAGCTGGGGTCTGGGGATCGTGTCCAACGAATCCTGGCTCTACGAACACGGCTGTAAGTTGTCCTATCCGAACCCGTTTTCTTATTCTCCCGATCCTTTGCTTCGTTTTTATTAATGATCCTTTTATTTTGTGTTGTAGTGACCATCTTCAAGCCTAACAATGTTGAAGTGGCTCTGTCCCCACTGCCGATCCTCGTCGAGCCCATCCATCTCCCTGCCGCTGATGACTCTCCTTCAGACGAGGCTGTTCTTATTGCCGAAATGTCTGTCGGTTCGTCAACCGGTCCTCTTCCCGAACCTTCCAAGGCTGATGCTTCCACGAAAAGTGTGTTGCAGATGAAGGGGGCCGACAAGATGGCTTTGCTAAAGAAGACAAAGAAGAGATCTTCTGTTCGAGCTCCCCCCAAGGCCATCGTTGTGGCCCCGCCGAAGCTTGTTCTCAAATCAACTCCCCCACCTTCGACTATAGTGGCGGTGGTCGAGGATTCGGAGGATACCGAGGATCAGCTTCTGGAACCGGCCTCGAAGAAGCCGCGGTTGATCGAAGGGCCCCCCCAAGCCGAGGAGGTCGTTGCCCCGATCCAAGCTTCCTCCCCGAAGTCCAAAGCTAGCTCTTCCGGAGGATCACCAACTACCTGTTGGCCGAAGAGCCCAGCTGACAAATTTTCTTTCCATTTGCTTGATCAATTCAAGCTTTCCGGTGACGATGAGCGGTTCAAGAACTTCTCGTCCGAGGAATTTCTGGTTTCATATATCCGAGCGCAAACTCAGGTATTCATCCTCGTTTGTATATATATTTTCCTTTACCTTTTTGTTGTCTGATCAATCCGCTCCTGTATTTAGGCCAATGCCATCCTCGCTCGGGCTATCGCTCCTCTTGCCCGATCTACTAAGAGAGAGGTCCAGCTGAGAACCGATGTGGAGCTTCTCCAGGGTGAGCTTCGGGCTCGGGATGCCGAGTTGAAGAAGGAAAGAGACCTTCATGCTAACACCAGAAATAAGGTGACCCGGGCTAACCGCCGAATTGCCGAACTCGAAGACCAACATTCATTACTTCAACAAGAGTTCGTTGGTCTCGATGGTCACGCCAAAAAGCTAGTGCAGGATAAGGAACTTCTGGTCGAAGAGAATAGAACCCTGGTGGGGAACCTTCAGGTCATCGAGGGGAAGTTCGCGAGGGTTCATGCTCAGCTGAGTAACTTGATCCACGCGAACAACACTTTGATGGCCGAACAGGCCATCATTAAACAGGCTGCCATCAGAGAATACGAAGAATCGCCCGCCCTGACCGATAAGATTATGACCCAGTTTGCAGAAGGTGTCGAAGCTTATCGGGAGAAGGCCCGAGCGAAGCTTGTTGATGCTGGTCTGGATGCCTCGATCCTTGATTCTTCTGACGAGGAGTCCGAGGCCGAAGCTGGTTCCCCTTAATTTTCTCTTGAACTTGTTTATACTTGTAGATTTTACTTTTCTAAGTTTTGTAATTCAACCTGACCAGAGAGGCCGACGGTGTATGTACCCGAAGCCTATCTGATCGGGAACTGTAAAACCTTTAGAATATGAATGAAGACAAAAGATTTCTAAGTAGTTATCTCGATCAGTTTAACTTTACTTTTATCGCACAGTTAGGTCATTTCTGACTGTCTGGTCAATTTATGTCTAAAGCGTACTGTCTCGGATTTGTAACTTTTATCGATCAGTTATACTTGTGGCGTTTTATCAGTCAGTTAAGTTCTATCGGACTGTTTGATCGTTTTACGCTCGAAGCTTATCTGATCGGATGTGTATCTTTGTCGATCAGTTATACTTGTGGCGTTTATCGATCAGTTAAGTTCTCTCGGACCGTCTGATCGTTTTACGCTCGAAGCTTATATGATCGGTAAAGCAGTGCAAGATTAAAATGAAGTACAAACGTTTCTCTTGAGAGAAGTTTTCATTTCATTGATAAATTGCATAAATTACACCATTATCGAGAAAGAATAGGCATGTATTTACAGGTAATATCTCCTAAGTCTTCCAGCATGCCATGTATTCTTTACTTTCGACCCATCCATTGCCCGAAGCCGGTAAGTCCCTGGCTTCGGTACTTCTACTATCTCATAAGGCCCCTCCCAGTTAGGCATTAATTTTCCTGTATTCTGGGGGGTTGATGCTTCTGCCTCCCGAAGCACCAAATCTCCTACCTCGAACCTCCTCAGCTTCACCTTTTGGTTATAGTGTCGGGCTGTCTTCTGTTGATAAATGGCCAACCTCAACACCGCGGCGTCACGAGCTTCATCTAGTAGGTCCAGATTTACTTTCAGACCTTCATCGTTGTAGAGCTCTTTGTACTGGCTGACTCGAAGGGTGGGGGAACCGATCTCTACTGGTATGAGTGCATCGGTTCCATAGGCCAGTCGAAAATGTGAGTCTCCAGTGGTTGTCCTCGGGGTTGTTCGATATGCCCACAAAACACTGAATAGTTCTTCGGGCCATCGACCTTTCAAATCATCAAGTCTTCTTTTTATCCCGTTGAGTAGGGTTCGATTTGTCACTTCTACCTGACCGTTTGACTGAGGGTGAGCAACCGAAGTCTTCCGATGTTGAATTCCCAACTCTTTCAGGAAGCTTTCAAACTTTGACCCCACGAACTGTCTACCGTTATCCGAGACCACTGTCATCGGAATGCCGAACCGATAAACTACTCCTTCTTTCAAAAATTTAAGGCATTCCTGTTCGGTGATCTTCTGCAGTGGTTTGGCTTCGACCCACTTTGTCATGTAATCGATAGCCACTATTATAAAGCTAACTTGTCCCTTGGCCTTCGGCAGAGGCCTCAGGATGTCGATTCCCCATACTGCGAAGGGGATCGGGGATAGGACCGAGTAGAGTTCTTCGGGCGGTTGATGTGGGATGTTGCTGTTTAGTTGACACTTGGGACATTTTTTGACAAGTTCCTTGGCCTCTGTGTAGATGGTTGGCCAGTAATACCCCTGTCTTAGTATTTTATGCGCCAATGACTTGGCGCCCATGTGATCACCACAAATCCCTTCATGTACCTCCCGAAGTGCGTAGCTCGCTTCTGACGGTGTTAAACATTTAAGTAAGGGAGAGCTGAAGGCCCTTCAATACAAATCTCCGTCGATCAGTACAAAATTCGAACTTCGGTGCTTGATCTTCCTTGCTAGAATCCGGTCCGAAGGTAGTGTTCCATCAGCCAAATAAAAAATATAAGGTGTAAGCCAACAGTTCAGCCGATCAACACATAGCACCTCTTCTTTCGAGACACTTGGTTGTTCCAATGTCTCCAGATACACCGAACCGTCGAAGGAGCTGGCTTCAGTTGACGCCAGCCGGGCCAGGGCATCTGCTACTGTGTTGTCGACTCTATTCACTCCCTGACAGCTGACCGAGTTGAAGTATGTCAGTCTGTTCTTTGTCTCGGCTAAATACTTCGTCATTCTTGCCCCCCGAGCCTCTTACTCTCCCGAAATTTGTTTAACGACCAGCTGCGAGTCACTATAGATGACCAAGTTCTGTACTTCTAGGCTTCGGGCCAACTTTAACCCGGCTAGAATGACCTCGTATTCTGCTTCGTTATTGGTTGCTTTGAACCGAAATCAGATAGCTTGTTGGACTTTGAATCCTTCGGGGCTCGTCAGTATGATCCCTGCACCACTGATGTCTGACGTTGATGAGCCATCGACATATAGTGTCCATGAAGTCTTTATGTGTTGCGTTTCGGTCACCGATCCCACATCTGGCTCCGAGAACGAACATTCCACGACGAAGTCTGCTAGCGCTTGCCCTTTGATTGCTGTTCGGGGTTGATACTCTAGCTCAAACTGTGTTAGCTCCATTGCCCATGCCGCTAGCCTTCCCGAAACCTCTGGTCGATGTGGAATTTTCTTCAACGGCTGATCGGTGTACACCACTACCACCCGACCCTGGAAAAAATGCTGAAGTTTTCTGCTTGCAATGATTAAAGCGTAGGCGAATTTTTCCAGGTTCGGGTATCGGAGTGCTGCGTCCCGAAGCACGTGGCTGACGTAGTATACGGGGAACTGATTTCCCCCTTTGTCCCGAACCAATGTTGCTCCTATTGCCATCGAACTCGCTGCCAGATAAAGATATAGGGGTTCCGAAGGGATCGGTTTCATCAACAGAGGTGCCAAAGAAAGATATTGTTTGATCCCTTGGAAGGCGTCCTCGCATTCTGAAGTCCACTGGAAACTTTTCTCGTTCTTGGGTCCTTTTAAGGTGTCAAAAAATGGAAGGCACTTCTCAGCTGATTTAGAGACGAACCTTCGAAGGGCCGCGATCCGACCCGTTAGTCTTTGCACATCCTTGTATGACTTTGGAGATTTCATATCCAGGACTGCCTGGATTTTCTCTGGGTTTGCTTCGATTCCCCTTTTGCTGACCAAATATCCTAGAAATTTTCCCGATCCCAGCCCAAATGTGCACTTGGTCGGGTTTAACCTTAGCTTGCGTTCTCTGACTGTCTCAAAGCAGTTCTCTAGATCTTCAAGATGATCATGGGCTGACATGCTTTTAACGATCATGTCGTCTACGTAGACCTCCATGCTCCTCCCCAATTGCTTCGTGAACACCAAGTTCATCATCCGCTGATAAGTAGCCCCGGCATTCAGTAGCCCGAAGGTCATTTTCCTGTATGCGTATATCGCCCGATGTGTGATAAAACTTGTCTTCGGGATATCTTCCTTACTCATCGAAATCTGGTGGTACCCAGAGAATGCATCCATAAAACTCAACATACCATATCCTGGCGCGGCGTCGATCAGTTGATCTATGTTGGGCAAAGGGTAGAAATCCTTCAGACACGCCCTGTTCAGATCCGTGTAGTCGATACACAACCTCTATTTCCCGTTTTGCTTCTGGACCAATACCACATTGGCCAACCACTCTGGGTAATCAATCTCGAAGATAAATTCGGCCTCCAGGAGTTTGGCAATCTCTTCGTCGATGATTTTTTGTCTTTCTGGGGCGAAAATCCTTCGCTTCTGTATGACCGGTTTCTTGCCTGGGTCCACGTGCAGTCGGTGCAGAGCCAGTGATTCACTTACCCCCGGCATATCGCTGGGTTCCCATGCGAAGATATCAGCGTAGACTTGGAGTAACTCTATCAGCCCGGTCCTGAAGGGTTCGGATAACCCTGACCCGATCTTAGTTAGTTTTTCTTTCTGCCCCGGTATCAATTCGATGTCCTCCGTTTCTTCGGCAGGCAGAGCTAGTGGTTCGGTGCTGCCTTCTGTGAATGGCTCTATCTCAATGGCCATTGTCTGTCTATGCTTGCTGACCCCGACCCCTGAAGAGATCAGGCTGTTCTGATAACACCTTCGGGCTATATCTAAGTCTCCTTTTACCTCCCCGATCCCGTTCGGTGTTGGAAACTTGATTTTGAAGTGAGGTATCGAAGTTACTGCTTGCAAGGCTGTCAGGGTCGGTCTTCCGAGGATCGCGTTGTATGCTGCATCTACTTGAACAACAAAGAATCTGACCATTATCTCGACCTGGTTGGGTGCTGTGCCGAACTTAACTGGCAGTTCGATGGTGCCCGACACATACACCGGATCTCCACTAAATCCATACAGGGGTCCTTCTCCTCCCAAATCCATCTTCTTTCCTTGTAGGTCTAACCTCTGATAGGCATGAGTATATAGGATGTCGACCGAAGACCCGTTGTCTATCATCATTCTTTTCATATCCACTATCCCGACCTGAGCCGTTATTACCAACGCACCATCATGGGGCTCGATGAGATCCGTCGGGTAATCCTCGTCCGTAAATGAGATAGACGTTCCCGGATATGCCCGATCCTTTCTGGGAGTTAACCCCGTGACGGATAGCACTGCTCCCAGATGCCCACTCCTTTTTCTTCCCGATACCCGTCCGACGGAACCCCCCGAAATGACATCAACTACACCTCAGGCTGGGGGGTTCTGTGGAGTCTGGGTATCCAGGATCTGATCTGTGGTCTCCTCTCTGGGCGCCACTGCATTTCCCCGACCTGCTACATATTGTATCAGTTGTCCGTTCTGGACATTTTTCTCGATCATATCCATCAGATTAACGCATGCTTCGGTCGAGTGTCCAGTGCTCTGATGGTATTCGCAGTACTTGTCTCGACCTCGCCTTCCGGGCTTGGTTCGCCTGGGGCATGGCTCGTAGAATGGTTGGTTTTTCATCTCCTGTAGAATTTTTGACCGATCCGCAGTGAGGGGAGTATAGACCTTGTTGACGTTACGGTTGTGTAGTGGAGGTCGGTTGCTACCTGAACCTCCCCCGTTGTAGCTTTTCTTTTCCGTTCGGTCTGATCTCCACTGGTTGTTGTCCGAACGTTGGTAGGTCGGTTTTTCCCGGTCTTTCGATTTCTCATAAGGTTGGTGGCGTGGTTTAAAATTTCCCAAAGCTTCTTCTATAGCGATGAACCCTTCTGCCCGATGAAAGGCCTCGGTCAAGTCTGCCGGAGGGTTAATCACCAAATCCTTTACCAGCTTCTTAGATCTCCCAATGTCTAAGCCGGTTGTAAAAAATCCCAGGGCTTGAGGGGAATTCAACTCTGCTACCGATCCCACTGCCTCCCGAAATCTTTTCACATACTGGCCTAGGGTCTCGTCGGATCCTTGTCGGACCTGCATGGGGGATGCCGTGATCTTCCCTCGTCTTCGGTTGCTTCCGAACCGAGCATGGAATTTTTCTCGAAGATCGTTCCATGATCCGATTGATCCTGATGCCAGGGTCCCCATCCATTCTCTGGCACTTTTCTTTAGGGTTGTAGCGAACATATGACATTTGGCCTCATCCGAATGCCCATAATATGACATCAGCCGGTCATACCCATCCGAGTGGTCATAGGGGTCTCCCAGTCCGTCATACGTCTCCATCGGGGGCATCTTCTTTTTTGGGTCGGCTGTGACTTGGTTGATATCGGAAGAGAAGGGGGATCCTAGGCATGCCGAAGATGTCCCCGTTGAGTTTTTTGCCCTCAACAATTTTTCCAACTCGGCCACCCTTCGAACGAGGGGGTCGGATCCTTCATTCCGAGGGGACGATCGACGTCGGTCCTTCCCGTACTCAGGAGACACATCCCTCTTCGTTCGGCCGGACCTCGCTGGGTGATCTGATCTGCGTTTAGCCGAACGACTTCTCCTTCTGCTGCTGCCATCTCGAGAGCGGCTTCTGTGCCTGCTCTTTTCTCTTCTCTTCTCCCCCCGTCGGGGTGACCGGGATCGACTCCGGTTCCTATGCCTCCTAGAACAGGCCTCTTGATCTCCGGCCATGTCGGCCATCTGTCTCTCGAGTTCCTCCTGTTGCAGCCGAAGGGCCCACATGGCATCCTTGTTTTGTTCCATTTTCCTCTGCAGGAGAAACTCCCGTTGATCTCGGCTGCCTTCTCTTTTGTCCTCCCTCACGAGGGCCCGCGAGTGTCCCTCGTCGGCCTGACTCGCTTGCTGAGGCGTGTGCTGACTACTGTGGAAGAGCTTTCGCCGAAGATCATGAACTGGTATTTCTTCCGCCTCCAGAACTTTAGATCCCAGGCGGTCCTTCACCGACCCCCTCACCTGTGTAGTCGGGTGAGACTGCTGGGTCTTTGCCTTTTCTGAGACAGCGATGTTATCCTTACTGGCCATGATCTGCTGCCGAAAAAAGGTATTTGTAATTGCAAAGAAACACTAAGCCCTCCTTCTAGCGCCAAATGTTAACGCCAAGTTTCGTCTGCGCGTTCAATCACAAAATCCACGCGCTGAAACCTGCACAATAATAGATCACACAGAAGCTTGACGGCCGTGCCGTCGGGGGATAGCTCCGGTGTGAGAATAAGTACAGGTCGTTCACAGGGTTTAACAATGGAGGTTATGTGTTTAGTGCTCAAAGTAGGTCTTACCTGTTAATTGTAACCTTGACCTTGTATTTATAGAGTCCCACCACCTTGGTATCCTTCTCCGAATTAGAGTAGGACTCCTAAACATGTTAGCTACCATATTTGGGTCTAACACAATCTTTTTAAAAGGTGCAATTGGAATCCCTTTCCAGTTTCCAATACTACCTTTGGAGTTACCTTGTCATCATATGATTAGGGTTAATGCCCTTAATCACGTAAACTCCTTATCACTCCAACTCTGCATGCGGGCTTCTCAAACTTTTAGGCCCAACCTATCAGCCAGACAAAAGCACCGGTCTAGGCCCTGTCCCAAAAGACGCGAAGGCCCGACCCCGACCTCCATGGTCACAACCGGGTCCCGGCCTATTGGGCTCGGGGACTCGACCCCATCCTCCTCTATGCTACCGAACACATGAGCCCGACCTCCTTTGACCCGGCCCAAGCCTTCAGCCCAAAAGAGGGTCGGTAAAACACTCCCGAACATTGTCCCCCAGTCTCTTGCTATAAGATATTTATGACATGAGACTTGAAAGGACAGGAACTTGGGTAGTCACGCTATAATGATGAGTTGTCTCGGGAACCCAAGCGGTTTCTTCACGAAAAACGCGCTGGTACACGCTTTTTCATAACTGGGCCCCATCTACCATAAATAGCCGCCATTGGAAACAGTGCCGGACGTGCTATATAAGTCCCCAACAACCGTCACTATCACTTTTTCGAGCCATCTACATTTTGAAAATTTTCTCTAAAGTTTTTCCGGCAAGGGCGATTTCCGGCGATATACTCATTTCTCCAGATTTTTTCAATCCGTGCCATTCTCCCTCTAACCTCTTGTCTTGTACCTTTCCTCCTTTTAAATCACCATAAATGGCTGATCCCAGCGATTTTCATATTAAATATGTAAAGTGTGAGATTTATGCTAATATCTGAAATTACAAAGAAACTTCAGATTCGTTGTTATACAGATACACCCGTCTTGTTTCTTGCATATAAATCCAAAACAATAAATACTTGAGAATATCAAGTATTATATAAAATAATGCATAAAACCATACTCCAATGAGGATTGAGGAACTGCAAAATCTCCACAAAGCATGACCAACGTAACACTACCCTAAAGTCATATATCCACCCATTTTTTTTCTAATCTAGCTCTCTATCTCTCTCTCTCTCTCTGTATATATATATATATATATATATATATATATATATTCACTCACGGCAGAACGACCCCATCTCAAAAACCAAAATCTTGTTGGAGAAAATGCAAATATTAACTCATATTCAACTCCTAGTGAGGGAACTTAGTACATCATGAAGTGTACATTCACACCAACTGATATTCTCTAGACTATACACACATGGCTATGGGCACGCTCGTAGTTTAGGAAATGGACAAAATTTAGCAATAAAATTAAAGGACCTTGTAAAATTTTCTCTACCTTACATAATATTTTCAGTTTTCTTTCTTCATATGGAAAGAAGATCTTGCCTCAGAACGGAAGAAATATAGTCTATCATTTGTCACACGTCTGGAAGATATCTTGTAAGAAGATGCATTCAGGGAGTCAAATGAATTATAATTAACCTTTGAGCACTTGGATAACCCAACAATAGGTTTAAACTGTAACCTGAATAGTAGCACTAATGAAACTACCCAAATTTCAAGCTACCAGTAGCTTGAAATTTCAATATAGCAGATTGTTATTGGTGAATCCTGATCCAAACTTTAGTTCAGATGTGATTGTAAAGTTATCCAAAAGTTAATTAGACCCTTTCCTGGAGCAGAGGACCCCAAAACTAGAGAGACAGTTTTGTACTTTCGGGTGAATTAGGATTAGTTATATTGAAGGAATCTTGCAATGTATTATGTATGAATTTTCTAAGAAATATTGAAATTGTAAGCCGCCGACCGTGGACTAGCCTAAACGTTGGACGAACCACGTAAATTTTGTGTCTTGTATTTTTCTTTCGCTTTTCTTTTGCTATTGTTTTTGCTTGGTTGTTATTCTCTAACACGGATCACCCAACACGCTACAGCTAGCATTATATTGTCATGTTTGCTGGATTAACAATCACAAGTAACAATACAGGAATCAAGCAGAATAGTAGGTCGTGCATATAACTGCGTCCAGATTTGTTTGTACGTATAGACTCGATATTCAAAAAAGATTTAGCTCAAATATTTCAACTATTAAATCTAAGGATTTTCATCTATCAATTCCATTAGCCCAAGCCCCAAGGTTTAATATAAAAATATAATAATAATAATAATAATAATAATTAAATTAAAAAATCTTACAATGCTGTAAAAGTTTTCAAAGCAATAAATAGGTTCAAAGGCCGTGAAATCAGTTCCAATCCAATGTTTGCAAACTACTTGGCTACATCTCAGTACTATATGTCATTCAACAGAATGTACTCATTTCGTCCAAAATTGGGAGTCCTATTAGGCTTATGAACTTTTTCAATGCATTTCTTTCCAAATAACAAATTTTAGTCTTAAATTTAAGGTCGGAAAAAGCTCATCGAAAAAATAATGTCTAACTGTGTCCAAAGCAAACCTTAATATGCACAAACATGCAAGGATGTCAGAATGACAAATAGGAAATTTTTTGAACAAAGGGAGTACTAAACTTGCAACTATGTGAAAGAAAAAACATTAATCAACTCTAGGAAATAGTTAAAAAAATATTTAAAGAGGCAATCATAGAATAGCAATGTAGACCCCATAACTATGGACAGAATGATAGAAAAGATAAATGAAAAGCAAAAAGGAAAAAGAAGAAAATGAACAAAACACACACACACACACACACACACACATATATATATAGTTTAGTAAAATTAGTATTTCATCATTTTGAAGAATATAGCAATAGTTGAACAAAAATATATCTTGCATTCCCTGGTAGTGGTGGATTTTAGAAAGGAAAGAAACAAGGTTTAGGCAGTCAAATAAGACATCTGAAGAGAAGATTTTACCGACTCTAAATCATTTTGCCATCGGGCACACAGAACATTGTCACTCCTCGTTTGGATTTTAAGAAAAAATGTGCTACACATTGAAAACATAATAGGGTGTAAAAGAGACAAGAAAATTCACTATTAATTATCAACAACAAAAAACAAAGAAATTTTTGAAGTGCATAACAATAATTTTTGTCCATGTGTGATCTGGCTAGTGAAGTCTTTTATTGACTATATATATTAACCTACTTCTTTATTTCATAGGAATATTCACCAATCCAAGCATGGAAATAACGGTACAAAAGATCCTTCTTTGAAATATAAGGTCAAAAGACTACACTTCCTAGGATGCACCAGAGCCAAACTTACCCGAGCCGAGCCAAGCCGAGGCACTTTCTTTAATTCCTTGAGACTTTCCTACTTTCTGAGAGAGTGAGGCCTAACAGTCAAAAACAGACAAGTCTCTAGAGAAAAACGCCATCTTAAACCCTAGGAAAAGTAACTACAATGGCAAGCACAAGCATCTCTCGTGTTCTACGTAGAGAACTCAAACCCAATTTTTCTCCTAGATTACATCACTGTCCTAGTCCATCCCTCTAAATTTTACGTACTCTATATAAACCTTTCAAAAGCATGCAAATCACTGAAATACTCAACCAAATCACAGAAACACGTTAACATTCAGAAAAGAAGATATCAACAAGACAATGGCTGCCACATCAGGTCAGATGATGCTTCAATGTGTGTTTGATGGTAGCTTATCAATGTGCGATATGGATATTGAACGAAGGCCATACCATCGCAACTGCAGCTGTGCGCTGCACAAGTCAAAAGTTCCGCACCCAACCGCTTGTTTTCAACATGGGAATGTTACATTGCCTATGAAAAAGTCATGGAGTGATTGTTCTGTATCCATAAGGACCACAACTGCTTTCAGAATCTCTTCGCAATCTCCATTTGCCTGTGACTTGCCAGGTAGGAATAAAGAAGAAGCAAATGAACCTTTGTTTAGTAGATGACAGAAATTCTGAAGTTTAATTTCATTATGAACTAAAATGTTGTTTTGTATATTTGTTTCTCAACACATATGGTGCTGGTGCTCCTCTATGATACTGTCATGAGGAATGAGCGCACTAGTTTCTTCCATTTTCATCTGTGTACATTCTGTGCACTTAAATGTATAGAGTTCTAGTCACATTGTGTTAAAAAAAATTGTACCAACGGCGCACTTCATCATCAATCGGTGTTATCTCCTTGATGCATATATATGCCTCATGTTCTGGGTTTATAGTTCATTTGTTTAGAGTGAAACTAAATTCCGTAAAACATATAGACAGTAATTTCATGTCATTGTACAACACAGATACGGGCCTTCTGTTCATGAATAATGTGCAAACTAGCACACACATATATTGCAATATCTGCACACAGGCAAGCATAATTAAATACTTCATCTTTGCATAGTTTACACATACGGAAATAAGTTGAGATCAATTTTTTGACGTCCTATCCAATGGGATACCTCTAGGGATTCTGGTAAGGAAAGTCAAGTTGAAGAGCAAGGGATACGAAATACATTCGAGTCTAGAGATATATTAGTATGTATTGAACATGTGAAGAAAAATGTAGCTAATTGTCAGCACAGTAGAAAAATGTTAAGTCTATTAGAAAATAGGTAAGCCCTCTCTCTCTCTCTCTCTCTCTCTCTCTCTCTCTCTCTCACTCTCTCTGCCCCCTTAGCCACAGCCCACAGGCCAGTAAAATATCAACTACCTTGTTTT
This sequence comes from Panax notoginseng, assembly GCA_016801055.1. Lineage (NCBI taxonomy): Eukaryota > Viridiplantae > Streptophyta > Magnoliopsida > Apiales > Araliaceae > Panax > Panax notoginseng. Next base: position 170,803,503 of record CM029021.1, read on the forward strand.
TAACATTTTCTTTTTAATGTTTTATCTAACTTTGCTCCTAAATGGAACAAGAAGTTAACTATGCTTGACCAACTTGCACATGCAATGATAATAGTTATAAAAGCAAAGCAGACAATGGGGATTCTGTTATTAACAATTATTATACACTCTGTTCCAAATAAGTGGAAGTTTGACAAAATGTAGTTTTCCATAAGAAGTTGAGGAAAACAAAGTAAAGTAAGGTATTAAAATATCTGCAATTATGTTTTCCTCAACTGGTTTGTACTTTCTTGCTTTGTTTTTATCTAATTTTTGAACTTGTTGACACATCAACGGATTCACTTTGTGCTTCTAATCGTGTCAAAGTAACACTGCTTCCATTATGTTTACATTAACATATTTCTTGTTAATTGGGAACCTTGTTTTTAGTCTCATCATTCTCAACGGATGCATAAGGAACTATAGTTTAGCTTAGCTTAGCTTGTATGGTAAAATATGTCAGTGAAGAAAACAATGCAACCAAAGGGCCAGGGTCTTTAGCACCTTGGTGTTGTCTGAAAATTATCAGCTGCAATCGCAATCATTTCCTCTGAACAATGATCCCATGTGGTGATAATAGAATTGTTTATTGAAATAGGATCTGTACTTGGCCAAATGAGAAGAACAACCTTGCCTTGAATATGCGTACTCAGGCTTGATTATCATATGAAGATCATCCAGTTATCATTTCCTCTCAATTTCCCCAAAAAAACAAACAAGTAAACTTATTTTCTAAGAAAATGCACACATTTCACAAATCACTATTTTCTAAGGAAAAAACCATTAAACAATTGTTCGCACAGAAGTTTGATCACAGTAATAAACAGATTATTTAATTGTGGCAACAAATTTAGGTCCCATATAATAGTATTATAAATTATGAATGATAACTAATTACATTTTGTCTAGATTCTACAACGGTATCTCACGACACTATGTATGTCAACCTTGCCCAAAACTGGTCCCTCAACAGCGTCATCAATAGAACAAAACAAAACAAGTTCAGTTACAAACAATCATATCACATGTAAATAAAACATATATTCTTAGTCACGAATGAGGCTCACGCATAGTATCGTTGTGCCGGCACGACTTTGTTACATTATCATCATATAGAATGTATAGATTATGTTTGTTTGTGGAAGCAAGATGCAACTATAGCATAGCTATCCACTACTAGAATAAAAACATGCATTTCGAGACCAACTATATATATATATATATATATATATATATATATATATATATATATATATATATTTACCGCACAACTATTAAGAGAATGGCATGCAGAAAATTAGTTTAAAAAGGAAGAGAAAATAGTACGTAGTACATGAAGGACATCGCTTATTACCAAAAAAGTAAGAGAGACATCCAGTGTACTATAAACTAGTAGTATATTTCTTTTGCTCCTTAATTCTTTCTTACCACGGCAGTAGTGAATTTAAAACCAAGTCATAAATTAGGCACTCAAATTAAAATGTGATCCATCTTGATCAAATATCAAGAGAAGGAAAGAGTTTTCAAAATGGTTTGTGACAAAAGGAAGGGAAAAAAATAGTTCTGTATGAATCTATCTGTTCAGGAGAGAATAAATGAAAGTGCTTTTTTCTTTTTTCTTTTCATAAGCAATAAAGGAAAAGCAATACAAAGTAGTCATTGACAAGTTTGGGGGAAAAAAAGTTATTTTGAAAATAATAACACTATCACTATTAAGTTCTTTAAGAAAAAAATATTGCTTACTTTAAGTATTCTTTTACTACTTGCCATTGAATTGATGAACCAATAACCGATCTGCCTCTGTCTCTCTCTGGGAAACAAATATAATGTAAAAGTAATTTCAAAAAAAAACTTATACATAGCAGATATCGAGTTTCTTGAGACAAAAATCACTCTGATTCGAAATCATATTGCCATGGGAGAGCACATAAAATTGTTTAGTTGAGAGTATATATATCTTGTCGCTTTGCTCGGACTGCAAGAAGAAATCTGTTAGACATTGGAAATATAATAGGAAGTGAAAGAGAGGAATTTCCACGATTCTCAACATAAGAATAGAAATAAGGTTAAATGATAGAACAACAGTTTATGTCCATATGTGAGTTGTGGAGTCTTCTAATAACAATTAACTATGCAATTCTCTGTTCATAAATTCATAGGAATAGTAGCCACTGCAAGCATGACAAAATAAGGTTGAAGAGATTTTATTTCAAGCATAAGATCTAAGAGCCCACTCCCTTCAATGATATAAGAGCCAAACTTAGCCAAGCCAAGCCAAGCCCAGCCCCAATTAATTATTTTCTTTATTCCTTAGTCTCTCTCTCTCTCTCTGAGCACAGTTTAGGCTTCAGTCAAGAACTGAATAGTCCCTAGAGAAACACGATTGTCTTAAACCCTTACAATAGCAAAGAGTACTTTGGAACAAACGCAGCATTTTCTCCTAGATTACTCCACAGTTTTCAGCCACACCAAATACTACGTACTCTATATAAACCCTTCAAAAGCATGCAAAAGTTTCAACCTATGAAGTTTCACTATAACACGCAACAAATTAATCCCAGAAACCCACAAAACACATTAAGATTCTGAAAAGAAGATATTAAGAAGACAATGGCAGCCGCGGCAGGTCAGATGATGCTTCAATGTGTATTTGATGGTAGCTTATCAATGTCTGATATGGAGATTGAGAGAAGGCCATACCATCGCAACTGCAGCTGTGCGCTGCACAAGTCAAAAGTTGCACATCCCACAGCTTGTTTTCAACATGGGAATATCGCATTGCCTAAGAAGCAGTCATGGAGTGATTGTTCTGTATCCATAACTGCTTCCAGAATCTCTTCACAATCTTCATTTGTCTGTGACTTGCCAGGTAGGAATATTGAAGAAGCAAATTTGTCAAGTAGAAGACACAAATTTGATGTTTAATTTAGCTTTTATATTAGTTGTTTCTAGACACATGTAGTACTAGTGCTCCTTTATGAAACTTTCATGAGGAATGAGTACACTAGTATCTTCCATTTTCATCTCTGTACATTCTAGTACATTTAATGTATAGAGTCCTAGTCACATTGTGTTTAAAAGTGCTCCAAAGACATACTTCATTATCAGTTAGTCTAAGTTCCTGGATCCATATGTCTCAATTTCCTGAATCTATAGTTTATTTTGTTTAATACCAAATTCCTGAAATAGAAATAGAACTAAGTTAATGACACAATGGCATAATACAGACGTGAGCCTTCTGTTCAACATGGTGACTCCAACTTTGGAATAACACTAGGACGTAGAATCTTTTGAATCATGTAGAAATGTGGTATTAAATTAGTAAAAAACATGTAAAAAAGAACATTTTAGGAAACTTCCTCCCTTTTCTGAGCTAATCTGTGAGTAGTTAATGAATTGGGAAGAATAATGAAGCTATAGCTAATATGAATCAGGTAAGTCTCCTCTCCCCCACCCCCCACCCCCCACCCCCTCTTCCATTCTTTCAAAAATATCACCAGGATTCTACTGCCTCGTTTTTACCTTTTTATTTTTTTTGTTTATCATTGTTTCTAAATGAAATAAGGAGTTAACAATGTTTGAACATTTTGGCACAGAACAAGGCAAGCATGCATCTGGCACAACTTTGCTTACTTCTGATGTTAAGAAAGAATATAGTTCTTAGACACTGAGGACTCTTTTCTTAAATAATGATTAATACCCTGTTTTAAAAGAGGTTGAGGAAAACAAAGTACAATTGGACGTAATAGAATATCTATAACTTTATTTTACAGTACCGGTTTCCTTGCTTTGTTTGTATCTAATTTTTGAACTTCTGGACACATTATCGGATTTGCTTTATGCTTGTAACTGTGTCCAAGCCACATTGCATCCATTATGGTTTTTAACATAAACACATTTCTTGTTAACTAAGAACCTTCTGTTATCTTGTGGGTTAATTAAAATATGTTGATGATGAAAATAATGCAACAAAAAGGACCACATCTCCCTAACACCATGCATGTGCATGTTGTCCGAAAATTTATCAGCAAAATAAATACTCATTTCCACTTAACAAGATACCAAGTCGTGAATTGAAATTTAACATTGTGTAGAATTAGGAAAAGAAGAGATAGGATCCATACATGATCATACGTACGTGAAGAAAGCTGAGCAACATAAACATGCATGAGACCCTGTGACCACACAAAAAAAAGGAAAAAAAAAAGGACAACTTAAGTGAATTATGATGATACCATATACATAGTCCTGAAAAAGGTTTAGTGGAACCAAAGAAATGGTCTATATATGTTGTTTAGCCCATTTATCAAATCAAATAGTCTCAAATTCAATAATATTGTTGTTGGTTAATTACTTGACAGACAAGAAATTCATTACCTGAAAGAGCCCAAGGTAAAACAACCTTACCTCGTTAATTTAGTTTTGCTGAACACCACGAGATTAACTATCAAAGTAGTCAGTAACTGTAGTGAGTGAATCACCCAGCATAATATGGTTATTTGGGGGAAGTTTTGTTGTATGTGCTTTTCAATTGAAAGGTTGGAGCTTTAAGTAGTCCAATCACAAGCAAAGATTTGAAACCTATTTTTAATCTCTTTTCTTCTACATTTGCCCTTGCCAAATTGGGTCAAGTGTTCACTCGTTGAAGGTTTGGTCACGAGTTCAAGTCCTGAAAACAGTCTCTCTCTTAACAAGCAAAACCATATATTTGGACTGAATAGACGAGGAAAAAAATCACATTAAGGGAACAATCTACATTAAATGAGAAATAACTAATAACAAATCACATTAAGGACACTTTAAATGAATGTGAAAATAATCTTTTAGTACTATTGCAATCGCATTCTTGTAGAAAATATGATGATTTTACATCAGTGTTAGGTATAAACAACAAAAATGAGTAAATAATTTAGACTCCACAAACAAACAGCTTGACAAAGTATTGAAAAGAAAGTACCTAACTAAGAGAATAATTTGACATCATTTGGAATGTGCTGTCACTAAATAACATATGAAAAGGGAAGATTCAACTCTTAATAAGTTGGTTTTAATGGAGAATAATTTGACATCTGGAATTGATCAGATATGTAAAAAGGGCAATTTTATCATAATCATCACTACAATATACAAACTAATGTCCTAATTAAATAAAGAGTATTACTTTCTTTGTATTTTACCAACAAAAATGTTTTTAGGACAGATGGAGTTTATAATTTTCATCTACATTGGTCTACAAGTATTTGCCTTGCGATAGTATCTAACGGAACAAAAGAATCCAAGTTTTCTGTTATATAGATATAGCCACCCAACTCACACATAACACCAAAATTCACTGCAATAGTTAGTTAAAAAGAAGTTTTGTCGGAATAAACAATGGAAAACCCGTACTCCAGAAAGGAATGTCAAATCTTAAAAAAAAAAAAAACCAAGTCAGTCCAAGCCAGCCAGACACCCAAAACAACAACAACAAAAACAAAAAAACATGAAATTCTCTTAGGTCCAAAGAGTCTCTCTCTTGGAATATTTAGTCCCCAAGTAAGAGGCTAAGCCTTCTCTTGGAGACAACGAAAGTATTGAGCCAAAGTTAGGAAATTAGTTACGTTTCCAAGATCCCTAGAGTTTCTCTCGAATTTTACGAGCAGACATTCACACAACCTCTATTCCCTTGATTATGCCAACACACTTGTAGTCCTACCACTTAGCAAACACTGACCACTGCCCTATTTAAACCCCTGAAAATTGGTGCCAAAGTTTCAAAATGCTTGTACTCACAGAATACCTGAACACTCCTACTGTCGTACCCCATCCCACATTGCATAGGACAATAAAAACAGTTCAAAAGAAAAGAAAAAATGGCTTACAAAGCAGCAGATATGTTGCTTCAGTGCATATTGTTGGGAAGCATATCTATGAATGATATGGTGCTTGAGAGGAGAGACCATATCATCGCAACTGTAGCCTGGTGCGTTGCATGCATTAAAAGGTGCCTTGCCCCAACGCATGTGCTCGACACAGGTGTATATCCTTCGGAAAGAAATAGTCATGGCATGATTGTTCTTTGCCAATAGCAACAATAAATTTCTCTTCTCCTTTCAGCAACTCAGCTTTCAGGAAAAGCAAACACACAAGTGAAAGTGTTGTCAAGTAGACAGAAAGCTCCAGCCATTTTAATTTGAAGGAAAATGACAGAAACTGAGAACCCAAGTTCCAAATATTGGATTCCCATTTTCTAAGTCCTCCCGTGCTTTTTCCAGACAAAGATGTTGTCTTGAGAAATGAGTGCACTGGTTTCTTCCATCTCCATGTCTGTAAATTCTGGTGAGTTTTATGTAAGATCTAGAATCTCTGTTTTCTGCCTTTTACAATTCCAGAAATGCATACCCCTAGATATATCCCAACTTATGTTGGTTTCTGATCTCATATGTTCACATGATCCAAAGTTTTATGGTTCATCTTGTTAACAATGATGTCTGTCATTCTCCCAAAACTGCAAAGCCTGCGTCAATTACAAAATTTATCCCTGGTGAACGAGGATTTGCTAACTTTTGTTCAACAAGAAACCCCATGGATGATAACAATGCTAGATGAATATAATACTCCATCTTAATTAGAATATGCTTGCACAGCATGCACATAAGTACTTGCAAGACTCCATTTTCATTGAAAAAATGAGGTTTAGTAATAACTTATGATGTGGTATACGTCATGGTGTTCAAAAATCTATAGAGGCCCTTTGGGGTAAGGGGTTTCCAGTGCACACAAAAACAAAGAAGCTAGTGAATTAGGGTTCCTTGGGGAGAAAAAAAAAATAGTTATGATGATGAATTACATTACAAGTGGGACATTCACATTCATTAAGATATATAGAAGTACGACTAGTCATTTCTATTCCCCCACCCCGCCCTACAAAAGATGAGAAAAAAACAGTTTTTCTTCCTATTCCAAAGGTTACCAAAAAAACAATGATAACAAAACACAGATATACTATTAGTATGGATTCTTCAATTTGTAATATATATATATATATATATATATATATATATATATATATATATATATATATATATATATATGCATGCATGCATCTAAGGACATGCACATGTGTTTTGTTACAAGTCTTATGACATATATACGAGTATATATAAAGTCCTTGACACATTATTTTATTTTCTTCTACATTGAAACCATCGATGATCACACTCGTATTTCTGAAAGTGACCCATTTTAAGCTTTTCTAAAATTTAAAAAATAAATTAATGTTTTAAAAAAAACTCACTTAAATCAATAAAATATTGAAAATTGTCCATGTCTCTAATAAATAAAAGGATATACCTAGCTCAAACCTGAAACAAAAATACTTGGGTGATACAAATTTGATCTTTCTTTGATTCTAGGGCAATGTCCAACAACTGTAAGTAATCAACCAGCATTCCTCTCAGAATTGTAATGCATGATGTGAATTATAAAATTTGTAAAGATTTATTTATAATGAGACGGGACATGACCCAACATAGATGTTGATATAGAAAAGTCAACCTTTGCCCCCAGGATTGTGTGAAAAAATAGTCTCCACTTCCCGGGATATATTCTGTACTTGATAAAGCAATAATACAACAACACTGACCAAATCTACTAATAGTGAGTCTAATTATTTATCTACACGAAGCACCGAGTAAAATGAGAAACTTATACCAGTAAACAGCAGAAAAATCAACCGTTAACAATGAATCATGCAACATGTTATAGTGCTGAAATTAAAATTTAATGACACATGAGTTGCCAGAATTTATGAGTGAATAATAGGAAAATGGATAAGATCCCCTTTTTAATATAAAAGTAATGAAGTTAAGATACTTGACCATTAAATCCAAAATATTCATTCATTAACTTCACAAAACTGTTGTTGCAATGCGTGAAGGACATTGAGATTTGTTTCAACAGGTCCATTTTGATAAGAGTAACTGCATTATAAGTCTCATCCTTTCTTCATCCCCTACAAGTGGTGGATTGACAAACCAATTCGCAGACCAGGTCCTTGAAGAACATTGTGGCTCAATTTAAATGTGGATGTTATAATATTAGTGCTCAGTGGAGTGAAGATGAATGCGTGACAATTGATGAGAGGGTTGAGGGAAACAACCAAATCATGTTTAAAATGTTGAGCATTAAATTATACTCCATCTGTCGCACAAAATGAGTCTTATTTTAACATTTCGAAGTCAATTCACAAAATCCTAAATTTCTAATCGATGTGATTCATGTAAGTTACAAAACAAGTTTTTTTTTTTGCTAATTTAACACACTCTCACACCCCACCTTCTCGAACTCCTAACCTCATGGTTACCATGGGTTGAGTAATACCACTCGGGGCAAAGGTCTTTGGTAAAACAAAAAGTTTTATAATTAGTAGTAGTACTTTTTAAATAGTTACAATTATATAAGTTAAAATTAAATTTAAAAAAAATAATCATATCCACTTTAAGTTTTAGAATTTTGTAAATTGACTTCAAAATGACAAGTTGGGACTTTTTTTGTGGGATGCATGGATGGAGTATTACTATTTATTAGCTTCTCATTTTATATCTAGTTAATAATGAACTTAATTTTGGACTATCAACCTCATAGAAAAAGAGCAAAGTTTAACAAGATCAGTAGAAAGAGATACACATGCAGTCCTACAACATATATCAAATCTCAACTAAAAAGGTAAACTAACAGAAGAATATTCCAATATTATATATATTTAAGTAAAGGATGTTCAGAAAATTAAAAAAATAGTAATTATTGACTAAAATAAATGGACAAGTAAAAAATACGAGCTAGTTATTTAACTAGGAAGCATTTAAAAGTAAAAAAATAAAAATCATCCGACACATTTTTTTTAAACAATCTAGTAAATGAGATATAAACAGGTTGCTCTGTAAAACAATTAATGTGAGAAAAGCATGATAAGAAGATAGTTTTTACCTAAAAGTTTGTCAACCAAACAGAAGTGAAAATTCTGAACGAACTGCTTGCTTAATTTGTCTGGACAAGAAAAAAATAACAGTTAACAGATGAAAAAATAAGTTGGCTTGTGCTTGATAATTACGAACAGTCCAAACCTTAATTTCCTCTAACTTTGCAATAGAAGTAAAACGGAATTAATTTGGTCAACTGTTATGAGCATTATACGATCTACCAAAAATATATAAATTAAGTCCAATTAAACCAAGCAAGCTTACACGTATGTAGTTAATTAGAATATATATCTAGCTAGCTCCCCCATGACATCAAAATATTCTCTCTCAGCTGATCACATTTAAAATCTAAATCTTTGGTTCTTAAATCTTAATTATATATATATACATCAACTAACATCCCACCTTGCTGCAAGGCGCGCATGCTGTTACAAAATCACTCACCCATACGTACAACAGTTACAAAATCGTATTATATGTCATTAGTAAATTAAATAATCACTCACCCATACGTACTAATTAAGGAAAAACCGTACAGTCTCTCTCTCTCTCTCTCTCTGCATGCTGTTTGTTTGAGTGTTTTTTAATCTATAAGTTGGTTTTTAAGTAAAAAAAAAACAAATGTAATATCTATTTTGCTCCTCTTTTTATTAATGTCATTTTTAGTAATTTTTACATTATTTTAACTTATAAGTCATTCTGAGCCGAACACCTTCATAACTTGTTTTAACTTAATTTTTGATCTATAAGTCAAATTGATATCGAGCACTTCTACTTATAAGTCATAATTTAAAATAATTTATAAATTAACTTATAAATCATTTAAAACAAAGAGTTCCCGAACAGGCATGAAGAAGAGCAGGGACGAAACCACCTCATGGCTGCAGGGGGCCATGCCCCCCCCCCCCAAGATTTGAAAAAAAAAATTTTGTTGCTGAGTAATGTATACTTTTTTAGGCCCACTTATTCAATACAAACTATATTATTTTAGTTATTGGCCTGGTCCAATAATTATACAATAACAGGCTCTATTATTTCACACTAGTCCCTAGTATATACACGCTATCTCTATTTCTCCCTCAATAGTCAGTCGACTCAGTCCGGCGGAGATCTGGCCTCCGCCTACAGCCTACTGCCTGATTTCCGTCCGCCGTCCGCGGATAAATATTATGTTGTTAAAAAATTTCTTGGCCCCCCCAGATAAAATCGTGGTTTCGTCCATGAAGAAGAGGGGTTTTAGATGAAGATTAATGAGAGAGAAAAACGAAGGCAACATCTATCGGAATCAATGGAGACGGACAAAACAAAAGATACTACTGCTGTTTTCTGGAGAAGCCATTGTTGAGATCTTGGATTGGACATATGAAAATAAATTGTGTTTAGTTGAAAATATAATTAAGAGTAAAATTGGTATTATAAAAATATTACTTTATCAAGTTTTTCTCTCTCTAAATCTTCTCATTTTTTGAAAAGAAAGTTGAGCAAGTTTTTTCTTAATATTGTGTTTGTAAGTTTTTTTTAGGGGAATGAACGAAAAAATAATTAAAATTCCTCTAAATTTTATTTTTGTGAGTTATTTTATGAAGAAATGGAAGGGATTTTAAAATAAAGTTGATTCCATTTTTAGCTCAAAAGTGGAAGAATTTGGAATGATGAAAAAATTAGATATTTTAGATTACCTAAAGTAATAAATCATGTTATTTATTATATTATTATGTAAAAATAATATAGAAATAGTGTAGTTTAAAAATAAAAATATTTTCTCTTCCCTTCTCTACTTTTAAACTCACAAACAAATAAAAATATAATTAAAATTTTATTACTTCCCTTCCATTCTAAAACTCACAAACATGATAAGAAAAAATTATAATTCATTTTTATCCATTCATATTCTATAATTTTTTTATTTACATCACATTCCTCCAAACTCACAAACAACATAAGTTTCTTTTTTCTCTCGTAAAAAAACTCAAAGACATCCACTAACTTTTACTTAACTTTCCTTTATTTACTTATAATTTTTTTTTTGTACACGAGTCGGATAGAATTAAAACAAAGTAATGAGCTATTTGTTTTCGTCTAAATGGATATGAATAAGTTTGAATCTGAACGAATAAATCATTTAGATCGTTTGTTTAACAATTTTAAAACTTTAAATGTGCCTGAATGATTTATTCAAAAAATTATGGCTAAATGAGTAAAAAGTAATGTTGAATGATATTTTTACTTACATTCTCTCATGGACAATTAAAAGTTATATTCAATATTCATCTTGTTTACTATTTTAAACAAATTTTATTATGTACAAATTGCTTTTAGAATTTTGTTTAACAAAAAACCAGATAACCAATTTAATGAATGTTGTTGTAGTTTTTTTGTTTTGATTTTATGTAATATAGAATGTTATTAATATTTTTTAGTGTTTTATTCTTAAAATTATATTTTTAATAGTATATTTCATCAAATATTGTTCAAAATTTTATATTTAATTTTTTTAGACAACATTATTTATTTATAATTATATAACAAATTTATTCGTAACAGTCTAAAATGTTAAAATAAGATAATACATGTATTCAAATGTTTTAGACAAACAATTAACAAACACATCATTTCATTCCGTATTCATATTGTTTACTTCATTCTGCTTAATTCAGACGTTTTTATTCAATTTTATCAAACAACCCTAAAATCCAGTTGATAGTCTGAAATCATTTGGTAATTATTTTAAATTGAGTAAGTGAAGAAAAAATAATTATTTTATTGAAACTGTGACATTTTATAAATTTTATTTCTCTCATTTTCATCTATTTTATTAACGTAGAGGAAAAAATAACTATTTTTTTTTTGTCTATTTTAGTATGTCAAAAGGCAAAAATAATTGTTTTATTAACCTTTTAAATTTTATTTCTCTCCCCCTTTTTTGAAAGACTAAATCTCACATATCACCCTAAATTTTAATCATAAAATTAATTTTCACCATAAATTATATTTTAAAATAAATACACTTAAATTTTGATTTTCAAAATAATTTGCGCTCTCCACACTAAAGTTTAAAATGCAAACTATTGGATATAAAGGGTATTCATGATGTATTTTATTTTCTTGCTAAAATATTTATAAGGCGCATTTATTTCAAAATAAAAGTTAGAGTCCAAATTAAAATTTAGTCTTTTTTATTTCTTAAATCTCTCTTTTAAGTCCGATACTAATTGTTATTATAGCTATAACTATATAAAAAAAAGTGTCTCATTATGTATTATAATAAATATATATTAAATTACAATTACGAATCATATCAATGTAACAATAAATATAAACTATAGGAAGATCACATTTATTATACATCTATTTAAAAAAATTATTAAATAGTTGATATAAATATTCACAATATATATTATTTTTTATATAAAAATATGTTGTATTGACAAGCGTATAATTTTTTTTTTTACTATTATTTACAAGTTCATCTGTCACATGCGAATCAAAATTTTATTTGGCTAATTATTAATAATAAATAAATAAATTTGATTAAGACTCACCCAATTCGTCTACCAAAGAATGATATAATATTAAAAAATATATCACAAAAACATAACACAAGCGACAAAAATAAATCTGCAAAGAAACGTCAAAATTATAAAGGACGAGATGAAGAAATTATGATAAAGAAACTATAAATTGATCAAAGAGTAAATAACGAAGTGGTGGAGATAAAATAGAAAAAGAGAGAAAAATTATGAGAAGAAAAAAGGATAAATGATTAAAATATAGAGGGAAAAATAGAAAAAGAAAGTATATATGACTAAAAATAATTTCAAAAAATCTTAAATTTTATAATAGAAGATAATATATTGAGCTACTAATTTTATTAAAAATATTTACCAATGTACTTGGGTAGCGTGTGTGTTACTACAAATAAATATCAAATTTGCTCTTATAATCTAATTTTATTAATAATAAATTGATATTTTTATTTATAAAAAAAATTCAGTTAAATGTGATGTTTATTTATTATTTATATAAAAATTATAATTTTTATTTATAAAAATATCAATTCCCTCACTAATATTATTTGTATGTCGTCAAGAGGAAATACTAATAATCTATTATTTATTAACGTACAAGCTTATGTTGTAGAGAAATAATAGTAATTTTTAAGAATTTTACAGAAGAAATATCACAAGGTCCCACAAAAGTTCTTCCAATCAGATAGATCATCACAAGCTGGTGCTGGTCCACTTACCTCAGTGAGTTATCTGATGTTCACACATCCACATCCCTCCTCTTTCTCTCACCTCATTTACTCTGCTTCTATCTCTCCGCCATGCACAACCGTCATCATGGGCTGCACCGCCACCCTCCTTCCTTCTCCTCTCCTACCCCACCAGCACAACACCCCTAAACTCAATCCCAAATCAAACCTTCAGCTCACGCGCCGCTCCCTCCTCTTCCTATCCACCACCACCACCCTCTTCCCGCTCTCCTCCATCGCGGCCCCACCACTATCACCGGACACCACCGTCACCGACAGAATCTTCATGGAATTCAGCACGTGTCCATCTTTCTTCCAAAATCGGACTCTCGGTGACGAGCTCTCCCTCTGCTCCGACTCCGAGCCCATCGGCCGCCTCGTCCTCGGCCTCTACGGCAATCTTGTCCCCATCACCGTTTCCAACTTTAAAGCCATGTGCACTGGCTCGTCTGGTTCTTCCTATAAGGGCACTTTGGTCCAGAAAATTTTCCCGGGCCAGTTTTTCATGGCCGGGCGTCAGGGCCGGAAGGACAAGGGAGAAGTGACTCCACCTTTGAAATTGGTTAGGAATTCTGAAACGGTCGATTCACGGGCTTTTGAATTGGGACACTCGAGAGCGGGTATTGTTTCATTGTGTTTATCTGAGAATGATGATGATGATAGTATTAAGCTTGACCAAAATTATCATAATGTTGAATTTATGATCACTACTGGACCGGGACCTTGCCCACAGCTTGATAACAAGAACATTGTGTTTGGATCTGTACTTGAAGGTGAGTTTTAAGTTTTAACTTTGACATAATGCTTTTTTCTATTAATATAATGTCTTTATCTGTGTGTTTATTTGATTAATTGCAAGACCATTGTGTTTGGATTTGTGCTTGAATGCAATTAGTAGCAAAAAATAAAATAAAATGCACATTCTGCGTAAATGATTGGAAGTGACCAAGAAATTATGGATTATTATGCAGATTCTGTTAGGAAAATGTATATTCCAATATTGGTATATTTAAAGTAAATGCAGAAAATGGATTAGGTGAAAGCTAATTACACACTCCTTTAGTGCTTAGAGTTTGTAGCGTTGGTCATACAATGACCACGTGTACTATAGTAACACAATAAATAGTAAACACTCAACAAACCAGACAATGGTTTCTGTTCTCTCAAATGGGCTCTGAATTCATGACTTCCAAATTGTGCATGAATGACTGATATGACTGACTGTTATTTATAGATGATTAATCTGACTGGACATGACCTGTTGGCATGGCAGTTGTGGTAGAGGAAGAGATGTCTGTTCCTAAAACGACGTTGTTGTCATCCCAAAATTTCAATAAATAAATTTTAACAGAACTAATCAAAACAAAAATTAGAGATATTTTTACCCAAAAAAAATATACAATGACCCATGCCCGGTCTGGATTGGGGCGGTGGTGGGGTTCCCTTGGACCCAAATCCAAAAGCATCTATTTGTATATATACTCATTTAATGTTCAGTTCTCAATCGATGTGGGACTCAACTTTCCACAAACATTTATTTATCATCTTCAATGGTTGATCTTTGGGAGTAAATTTCTCATTCATTATCCCATGAATTTGAGCTTCCTAATACTTGATTTTAATCTACTCATGGAGTATAACACATTTATATGTGGATTCATCTCAAATGATTAATGAAATCCACTTAAATTTAAGCTCAAATTCTAACAGATTCTGTTACATTATATGCGTATGACTCATGTTGGCATGTTGCTAAGCTGACTTCTGATTTTGGTACGGCCGTTCAAATTAGGGATAATTGCATTAGCATAAGCATTACATAGTATTGGAAAAAATTAAGTGTCAGGCATTAATTCTTGGTTTGCTTCAATCAAAATCTAACTTTCGTTTTTAATTCATTCAAAATTTGAACTCTGTTGGTTATTCATTTATCTTTGTGGTTATTTAGTTTATGATAACATTTGATTTTGTTTTGGCAATCCTGTGAACACTACTTAAAATATGACAAGTAAAGTTAGTACCTTGCAATCCTGCTCACCTAGATATTACATACGTAGAATTCAAACTTTATACAGTATATTGATTGCTAATTTACCTTGTGGTACCTGTCTGGACTTCCGGTATCATGGTTGTAACTCATCCTATTTGTTGTTGAGTAGATATTTCTGATTTTAAGTCTAAGAGAATACTTGGCTACTGTTTAATCCTTTTTTTCAGACCAGGGCATCAATTTGAATTAAGGGAAGCCAACACATATTCAAACTTTCTATAAAGACTTTTCTCTAAATGATTTGGATTAAATTTACTATAAAGATTAATGGCTAAGTTATTTGACCTAACATGAGGAGCACCAATCTGTTTTGGATCTGCTTAATTAAATCCTTTCTCGAGACTATGACATCATTTTGCGAAGTACTTCAGCTGTTTTGTTAGATCCTAGCTTTCTGCCTATTAATTGAGGGTGCTACTAGCATGTGGAGGTTGATTTTCTTTCAAATTTAGTCCTCAACTTCTGGTGAAAAAGTTGTGGTTTGCAGCAAATGTTTATCATCTTAATTTGGTTTGAAAGGAGCCTTGGAATTTATAAAAAATAGTTAGGAAGACTCCTAATAGGATAATTAAGGCTATTGCCTTTGTGATTAGAACTGAGTTGACTTATCAAGAAAAGCTTACCCACAAATACAAGTATGTTCAGAGTCTGTGAATGCTGGAGATAATGCCTTCCTAAATGGGGCAGCCTCTTAGCTTGCTGCATATTTTAGTTGGTTTATTATCTGCCTTAGAACCTCCTTGTTTTGAGCTGTAATTGTTCCATGAGAAGGGGTCTTGCAAAATTGTGATTCACCAGATACCTGATATCTGTTGAATCTTGACAGGATTGGATGTAGTTACATCCATAGCTTCAATCCCCACATACAAGCCTGGAGAAAGAATCCGGCAATACAATGAGTTGGCAGAGTTTTTTGGAGACGAGAGAGCCAAAAATGCCCGTGCAATCTGGAACAAGCCCCTCAAGACTGTTTATATCAGTGATTGTGGAGAGGTCAAAGTGGCGAAGCCTATGCTTACTCCTTCTCTACCTTAGTAACATTATTCATTTATTTAAGCTTCATGTTATATCTACACATTCACATTTATGTGTTACTCCATTCTTCTCAAATTTGAGAGGTTGTGTCACAAATTATAATCAGAAGGAAAACAAGTTGTATAGTTCAAAATCTCTTTAATTAATCCATTATACTGATAATTTATTATTTTTCCCCAACTCTTAAAATCATAAAGAGAATGGCGCTGTTGCAGGTACCTTCCTACAATTAAGCCCAGACACATAGGGAGGTCTCTTCTTTTTAATGGCTCAATGGTTCGCTCACCCAAAAATATTGAATATATACATTCCCTGTAGTGTAAAATCAGTCTACTTTAACTTTGTGAAGATAAATAAAAAAAAAATTACTGTATTATGTGATCGTAGGCTAGTGATAAACAGTCAACTTTTTTAATATTGCAACAGTTTCGTGTTTATTTTTTAGCAAACAACAGGATTCAACAGACGACGTTATAGAAGATTTTCTTAGTTCCCCTCTTATATATCCGGGTAATGTAAAATATATTTTTAAAATTGAATTGTAATAGTACAGATTTTCAAAAATAAAAAATTATGCCTACTCGCTCCGTATTTTCTTGTAGTATTTTGGAAGCAAGGAAACATGACACATGCATTTAGTGCCGTCGGAGGTTCTTAGACGATACTATGATTGACCAAAGCCTAATACTATCAGACGTTGAGGCCCAGTACTGTTCCACAATCATAGTCAGCAAAGCATCCAATGAAGTGTATGATTACAATTTGATGCTGGTCCACGGTGTTGGGATTGACTCGTACTTACATGAGCTGGAAGTCAAGATACAATTGTGCTTAAGAATTTATTAGTAGTCTAATTTATGTATTGTGTCTCATGAGTTTAAACTCATGTTATAACAGTTATGGTTTTCTAATTCCTATATAACATTGTTTGTTGTTTGGTGTGTGAATCATTGTAGAGTGAGTGAAAACATCAGACAAGCCAAATTAGTAGACCAACCTGCATATATCGTGTACGCGTTCTTATTTTTTTTTTCGTTATTTATATAATATATATGTGTTGTGTGGTTCTTAAATTCTAATAATTTGACCGTAAATGACTTGTTACACAAGTTGATATGACTTTTAGTAAAACATTGAACTCACAAAACCTAGTTAATAATTACCACCAAATCATATATATCCTTAATCATGCTACTAGCTAGTCTTTTCAAATTTTGTATTGACTATATAATATGGCTGATATCGTCTTTGTTTAACTTTTACATAGAGAGAAAAAAAAAACTATATATTCACAAAAATATGCTACCAACGAATTTACATTGATTGATTGATATATATATATATATATATATATATATATATATATATATATCCAAGCTTTCATTTATCAACGTTAGTACAAACAAATTCCCAGATTTTCCTAAACAGCATTCTTAAGTTACAATATTCTTACTTACGTACACAGCATTGACATGGCCAAATCAAATCTCTCTCTCTCTCTCTCTCTCTCTCAATATGTTTATACCCACCGGCGACTGCCCTTCATATTCTATCTCCGATCGAATAGTGCTAGTTAATACTCCAGTTGTTATCATACCATATAGTTACCCTAATGTCGTGAGATTCTCTAAATAATCACACAATATCTACTGCATGTTAAAAATGCAAACCATTTTTGTGTATTTGAATTGGTGGGTGCCCTTTCCCCATGTGTTAATGTCCACTATAAACTAGTAGTACTGTAGTTGGTACTCTCCTATGACATGGTTGGCCCACTAAAATTTGAAGGTACTATACTATACCTACGCATACAATATTATTGGAAACAATATTTTCATTTATTATTATGGAAAAGTAATAGGGTTGGTGGACCTAACAGTAAATTGAATGCCTCATTTTTTTATTTTTTTAATAATGTGGAATATCGATCCGCAAGTCCATTAATCTCCTCGTCCCGAACGAGTGCATCAATTATTGTTACTTATTTAAGTACAAGTCAATTGCGTTTTTGGCAAAACACCATATCTTATCTTATGGTAATATTATGGTTTGTTAGTATACTGATGGCTGATGGCTGATAAAAAGTATATAGAAACAATTTTCATTGGAAACATACAAAAATAATTATGGAGAAATTAGGAGATTATAAAGTTTTTATGGACAAGACGGATTTAGCCAAGTTTTGATATTCAAGTATCAAGTGTCAAAATCAAAGCAAGCATATGGGAGGGAGTATAAAGGCATGTAATGATGATGTAAAGAAGGAAGCTGATAGGAGGATCTAGGGTCTCAATTATTATCTATAAATGGCTGTTTTAGACAAAATAGGAAGGTGAGTTCTTGAATTTTGATTTGATAATTCAAGAAAGTACTTTATTTTATTTTATCTATATAAAATAAAACCTCAAAAATAGAGTGGGGGCCTACTGACCCTATATTGACCAATGGTGATAAGGGGATAAGATTCACAAAGGTAAAATAAAAGGGGACCGCCACTGACAATTTGCCAAAAGGTGAGGTGTTGTAGAGGCAGCAGGACCACCAAGAAACAACAGCAAACCATAAATGCCCATTTCCATTTGTGACAGCCACAGCCACAGCCACAGCCACCCAACTAAGTAAGTTCCTTCAAAAATACAAAGAGAATCCAAAAAGGGACCACTGACATGTTGCCAAACATGTCCTTATGGAAAGGCCAGGCTTTGCTTTGGGTTTGGGATACCAAAAGGTGGAACATTGAGTTGTTACAATTACTATTATTACTAGTGGTAGTATTACACATGTAATTATAACACTAATTAATACTCCTTGTGAAAAAGGGAGCACTGACAAATGTACCAAACAAGTCCTTACAAGAAGGGGATGGATGGGTTTTAATCTCTAACTTATCTTGTCAATTAATGAAGATTGAAGATTCTTCCCTTGTCATACCCACTGATTACAATTTTCCCAGTCTAATCAAGTTCAATCAGATCTTCTGTGCAAAAGGATAATAGGGGAGATCATTTCATAATAATATGAAAACGGTGGACTTCATTTTATTTTCCAAAAAATTATAGGTTATTTGGTAAAACAGTTATTTCATTGGTTGATTTTCTTTTATATTAATATTATACGATACATTTGTGTTGGAATGAATTTCAATACTAGAAGTATATATATATATATATATATATATATATATATATATATATATATATATTTCTAATTTTAGAATTGGAGGGGATAATAATGAATTACAATCATATTAATTTTGAAGCTGACTATATATATGAGAATTATATATTGCTTTTAGTCTGCATGCGTGTGAATTAATAATATTCTGCATGTAGTGTATTTATTTGCTGAAATTGTAATATTCGGAGACTAAACCCAATTGAAAACCCTCAGGATCACAACCACAACACCTACTTTCAATGTAGAACAAGTCCTTCTATAGCGACATTGTTCTATCGATCTGTCTAAAAAAAATGAGCAAATTATAGTTTGTACAAGTATTATAAAAAATAAAAGTAAAGAAAAGAGAGTAAATAAAATTCTAACACTACGTTTGAATCGGAGTAATGAAAGTGGGAATAAAATGAATCATTCTGCTCTACATTCTATTCTTTCAATCTAAACCTATCATAAATTTATCTTTAATTATCTCACAAAATTATATAAAATAATAAGAATTTTTATTTTCTAATATTATAGACCGAGCTAAATGACATATTTATCTTTTATTTTATGTACTTTATATTTGATTCTTTTAGGAATTAAATTAAAAGATTGTATATTCGTAGTTTCATACTATGACAAACAAACGGAAAATGTCAGTAACTCAATTTTATCCTATTACTACCTCAATTTCGTGTTCTAAACAAGAGAGACGTACATTTAACATGTCAGTCATTACTGATATTGTCTCGTACCCTGTCATTGACAAATTAACTAGATCTTCTATGTGAATAAAAAAAATAAAAATGAATGTTTTTGAATTTTATTTATTTATATTTTTATTTTTATTAGAGGGTCAAAATATAAATAAATAAAATTCAAATACACTTATGTCTACTTGGAATTTTTGCTGCCCCATTTCATTCAATTAACTCACTCAAACACTAGTATTTTTTTTAAAACCATTTACAAATTTTATAATGAATTTTTTTTAAACCTTTTTTTTTAAACGAAAAAAAAGTATATTTACAACATTCAATTTACAAATAGAGTCGATTTGTGAAATACAAAATTGATACTCCATAAATTTACTCGATACAAGCTTATTATAAACTTTCAAAATGTTCAATTTCTTGTAGTAATTTACTTTAAAATGTTGGAAGTTTTAGATTTTCTTATTTGTCTCTAATTATTTAATGCTTGTTATTATTTAGGAGAATTGGTCACAATTTTATCAAAAATAGTATCCCTTATTACTCTGCCTAATTTTTTGATCTTTATTCACAATTGCCGATACTTTTAACTCTTTTATCTCTTCTTATCACAACAAAATTCTTCCACTTTTTTTCTTCCCCCTCTCTCTTTCTCTTGTTTTTTCAGCAGTTTCTTCCTCTACTCAGATTAATTATGATCTTAAGAAATTTTATTTTTTTCAAAGAATTTTTTCCTTCATATATATGAATTAATTCTTCAATGTAGATCTTCTCACGTATAATTTGTTTAGTTACAAACATCATGGATTGCAAAGAAAATCCTCAATATGATAAAGGAATGGCTTTTTCTTCTTCTGATTTAAAAGATAAATTCACTAGCGAGACTCCTAATGTTGCATGGAACTTCAATTTTAACAGCTGCGGAGCGGCGACACCCTCTTTCTTAGGTAAACTCCATTTTCTCTGTCAAATTCAGTAAGGGTTTCAAATGATGTAAGTGGAAGTCAGTAGATTTTTTTGTTTTAATTATAGAATGAAGGTTTGTTTAACACGAGATTAGTAATGAATGGGTTTAATATTTAGTGTATTGTTTAATTTGTTCAGTTTGGGTTTGATTTGTTCAATTTGAGTATATGAAACTGATATTGAGCTTGTTCAAAAAAATTTAAAGTGCATATATGGCGCCATTTTTTATCGTGTTTAAAATGAAAAGTATGAAAATGAAGATTTCAAGTACGGTAAATTATGTGGGAGAGAGAGTGAAGAGGATTTCTAAACTAAAGAATTGAATAAGTTGTTTTATGGGAGCGGGAGAGAGACCAATGAGAAACATAATAATGAGAGAAATTGAATACTAATAATTATTTTAGGAGTAAATGAGACTAATGAGTTTTTTTAGAAGAGAATTATGAGAAAATATGTGAGAGAGAGTATGAGATAACTGTGATAAGATGATGATTTAAGGGTATTATAGATAATTAATACTATATTTAATGTTATACAATTATTATTTTAATTCTTGTGCACAATTCTAAAACGTCCTATATTAAAGGATGGATGTAATATGAAAATAGAATTCTTGTTGGGATTTGGGAATTATAGATTGAGTAGTAGTATAATTTATTGTAGTATCATAGTGTTCAACATGTATTAAGGCTTTTATTTGTATTTATTATTCTCTCCATCTCAAATTATGTGTATTTTTGATCATTTGCACACTTATTAAGAAATACAATTATACTAAATTTATTACTAAAAGTACAATTAGGCCTACGAACGAACCGAACCGAACCGTTCACGAACAAGTTTGGTTCATTCAAGTTCAATTGAATTGTCTTACCAAGTCGAGTTCGGTTCGGTTCTAGTTCGCACATGATATCACATTCGATTGCTCGATTGAACATGTTTGCGAACCATGTTGTTCAATTCGATTGCGTTCGTGAACAGTTCAATTCGAGTGGTTCGCGAGTAACTTGTGAGATACTTGAGTATTTACAATATTTGGTTTAATTTTTTCTTCAGTGCGTTAATAATGTTCGCTAATATGATGATATCCGCGAATATGATGATGTTCAACGATGTTCGACAACTCGAGCATGTTTGCAAACAACTAACGATCCAAATTCGCACGTGTGTGTTGGTTCGATCATGTTATTCAAACATGTTTGAGTTTGACTTATTGTGTTCGAGTTCGGTTCGAATTTGGATCGTTTACAACCCTAAATACAATTATATCCATAATAATTATGCAATTCGGGGATAAATTTGTACTATAAATATTTTAATTGTCAAGAAAAAAGTGAAATGCAATTAATTTAGTATAACAATAATTCTTTAAAACATCACTTAATTTGGAAGGAGGGAGTAATATTCTATTTAATCATTTGTTTGAACCGGACGAATTAATACTCCCAACAAGGCCGTTGAAGCACTAATTTGGTCATTCTGGAATGTTATACTTGTGGATTGACGTTAGTGTCGTTTTTGCAAGTTGGCTTAATAAATGTACTAGTAATAATAAGGATTGATATTCCACGGTTGGAGTTTTTCTAAATTAATACTAATTGGAATAAACTTTGGGTAGTGTAGGTGAATACGTAGTTAGCTATAACAATAAGTAGAAACAAAAAGAAATTTACAACTAGCTACCTAAGAGTATGAAAAATAACGGATACATTGACCCTAAAATGGCAATGATTAAAATTAAAAAATATAAAATAAATGTAAACTTATTTAAAATTTTAAAATAACGTATTTTGAAATTTGTAATTTAGATTAATAAATTTGATTTTTATGTTAAATGGATCAAAGTAATAGTCGTTCCGAATTATAAAATTATTATTGACTTTTTAATCTTTTTTATGATATTTTTTAATTTTAAATTGACATAATTCACTTAAGTTTTAAAAATAATTAATCATATAACTAGTAGTACTTTTTGGGTAGTTTATAATATTCTTAATTGTATTGATATAAATTAAATGAATTCATATTAATTTTGAGTTAAAAATATTTAATTTTTTTTAAAAGTCAATATTAATTCTGAACGAATGGAGTACTATTTTCTACTATGTCAAGCCAAAAGACCAATAAACATGAATTTGGGATCCGGTTACCATGAAGTTAAACTTCATGGTAAGTTGGTCAATTGACAGTTACAGTGCTGACACGCAGAGAGAGATCACCTCTCGCCTGTGTGTCGGCACTGTATTGACTAATTGACCAAAGTTAATGTGAGAGCCTTTTATGAATAAAAATTTAAATTCATCGAAATATTCTTTTTTAGTATTATGGTGTTGATTTGATATAATGTTATAGTTGTGGGTTGTAAGACCCCAACTTATTAATAAATAAAATTAAATTTCCTCTATTTATTATTTTAAAATAGAAAGGGTTGATTTGATTAATGTGGTTAATTATGGGTAAAATGCGCAAATATTTTAAATAAGCAAGTGGTTATAAAATATTTATTTTTGGTCGGTGAATATTCGTTTGGTCGTGGAATATTCTTACTGTCGGGGAATATTCGTACGACGGCGCAGCCTTGTGTGGGCCCCATAACGCAAAGCGATTGAATGAAGAAAACGACAAGTATAAGTTGTTTATAAATAACGGCGTAGTTGTTACCGATAATGTAAGACCCCAACTTATTAATGAATAAAATCAAATTTTCTCTAAATATTATTGTGAATAATAAGGGGTTAATTTGATATAATACTTTGGTTATGGGTGAAATGTGCAAATTTTACAAAATAAGCAAGTGGTTATAAAATATTTATTTTTGGTCGGTGAATATTCGGTTGGTCGTGGAATATTCTTGCTGTCGGGGAATATTCGTACGACGACGCAGCCTTGTGTGGGCCCCATAACGGAAAGCGATTGGATGAAGAAAACGACAAGTATAAGTTGTTTATAAATAACGGCGTAGTTGTTACCGTTAATACTGTTGGAATACCCGGTGGTTAAAATACAGTAGCACACGGTATTGCACCAATTATTGATTCTTACGTAAGAAGGCACTACTCAATAATTGTTACAGTAGTTATTATTCAATATTTTATTTTATTGATTCAATAATTGCTGCGTTGATATTTTATATTATTGTTGTTTCAATAATTGTTGCTGCACAGTATTTTCATTTATCAGATCAATAATTCATATTATTTGAATAATATTATTAGATAACATTATTGGCAATGTCTAGAAAGTTCTGTCTAAGGAGAGGTTTGGTCATCTAATTGCGCGCCAGTAAGGAGAAATCCTTATTGGAAAGCCCCCTCTTTCCTGGGAACGGCCTGGTTGTCATAAATGTGATTCTGTAATATTATTTGTGAATAATTAATTATTGATTCATATGATAAGGAAATATTTATTTTATGTGGATATAAATGAGGGATATATTTTTGTGGTTAAAAATGAAGGAGTTAATGTTGAGGTGTTTTATCAGTATTTTTATCGGAATGGAGGTATTAAAAAATCAAATCAGGGTTTTTGAGAAATATTGCGGGTGTTATAATTTTTAATCCGACCGTTGGATCGTGGTAATTTTTGGATATGTTATACATATATAAGTTGAGTATATGTCCACAAATTTTGAACCGTTAAAAATGAACGTATGATTTATTATGAATTTTACAAGATGACTGGTTCAGAAATTGTTGAATTTTCGGAGTTTATCATTTTGGTGGAAAATTCTAGAATTGGTGGGCCCCACTTGTGGTTGGTGAAGAAATGTGCTGAATTATATTTCAAATGTGGTAGGTGGGAATAGTAGCAGGTAAAGCCATCAGGTTGCAGGTCAAACCTACCAAAATTTTCCTATAAATAGAGGGCTAAGTTAGAATTGAAAATCACACCAGAAACAAGTTTTCTCTCTTTCTCTCTCTAGATTATTGAGTGTATTTTGTGAGTATTTAGATACTTTGAGAGTTTCTATTCATCAGAGCAAGTTTCTTTCAGCCTTATACCGGTATTCCGACCAGAAGTACTGATATTTTGAGGTAAGGGATAT
Organism: Panax notoginseng; assembly: GCA_016801055.1. NCBI lineage: Eukaryota > Viridiplantae > Streptophyta > Magnoliopsida > Apiales > Araliaceae > Panax > Panax notoginseng. The sequence continues at coordinate 170,828,704 of CM029021.1, forward strand.
TATTTTCTTCTTAAATGATATTATTTTCTTCAATATCATTATGCTGAAATATTGATATGAGTTTTTATCAAATTTAGAACTTTTTGTGTCGGGGGTTACTATTCACGTATACGGCACTATTCACGTATACGGTACTATTCACGAATACGGCACTATTCACCGAAAAATAAAATTTTCCCTTTTTGTCCAAGATGTCTATTATGGTTACTATCTTTGATTGTATCCATGTTTTAATCTTTATTTTTGAATTCTGCTTCACAATTGATTATTATGAAGTATTATTGATCTTGGATAAACTGTTATACGGATCCCTACTATTTGTCGTTCTGTCTCATTGGATTCGTTCTCTTTAAGATATTTTTCATCATCCTCAGTCCTAAATGATGATATTAATGAATATCTTTGGCCTGTAGTGCAAAGATGTATGATTACTTGATGAATATCTTTGGCCTGTAGTGCAAAGATGTATGATTACTTGATGAATATCTTTGGCCTGTAGTGCAAAGATGAACAGGTGTTGAGATGAACATGACTGACAGGTGATACAAATGAATATCTTTGGCCTGTAGTGCAAAGATGAATATTTGGTTAAAGATGATTATTAATTGATGTTACAGGGATAAAATATTGATGATGGACTTTTAAATCTTAGAAGATAGTAGAATTCTTTCTCTACTTGACTCTTCTAATGGTTTGTTGTTTCCGCTGCAGTTGTTGATCTAAAACTTGTTGTCGATTATATTTTATCAGATTTTTCCCTGTTGAAGACTAACGATAATTTGTTGTATATTATCTTAGTCATAATATTCTTTACTGGGCTAGTTGAGCTCACCCTTTTCCTTTTTGTTCCATTTTTCTTCTCAGGAGGTGAGAACATAGCAGGATCTAGTCGGGGTATGGAGTAATGGTTCTAGAAAGATGTATTAGCAGTCCTCACTATTTCTGTAAAATAGTGTTTGAATAATTGTAATGAGGATTTATTTGAGTGTGGATATTGTCTAGAAGACAATATTTGTATTTAAACTCACAGTATGTGTTGTCGTATTTTGCACGACATTTGTATTATTGAAGTTATAGTTTGCTTTCTGTACCATGTATTTGGCGACTCAGAATGGGTGTTGTATACCTATTTTGGGGGCGTCACAGGTGGTATCAGAGCTATAAGTAAAGAGCCCCGAGCCTCTCGCTGGTGACTTCCTGTTGATGGGGGATGCACCGAAGCCAGACTCTCCGTAGGGGACGCCGTTCTGCGGTGGCAAACTGATAGGTACCATTGTGAGGTGCTGTGGTTGAAGCACCATGAGAGTCACAGTTGGTATCAAAGCTTAGGGATATGATCCCTGGCTGAGATGTGAGACAAGAACTAGGAGGGGAGAGACGGGGAATTCCTTCGCTAGTATGACCTGACTAAGTTTATTTGGTGTTTATTTGGTCGGTCAGAGTATAGGGATAATATATGACATGACTATTAACCCTTGTTTTATGGCAGTATTTAAGAATGGCAGCTGAGAACGTTAATAATGGAGTAAATCAGACCGTGGAGACACCTTTGATCACTACCCAGGGGAACGTGCAACAGGAAGGCAATATTCCTCCTGTAAACAACGTTACCGAGCAAACGATGAATGATGGAATGTTTAGGAGCTTTTTGCAGTTCATGCAAAATCAGACGAGGGAGACTCGTGTGCAGAATACGGGTGGAAATGATAACAACGCGCGGTTTGTCACAGCTAAGCAGTTCAAAGAATTGGGACCACCAGAATTTAAGGGAAAGCCGGATCCGATCATGGCGGAAACGTGGGTCAAGCAAATTACCAAGATATTTGATGTCTTGGGATGCACGGAGGAACAGAAGGTTCCATTCGCCACATTTATGTTCCGCGGTGAGGCAGACTACTGGTGGGAGTCTGTGAAGCGTACCCAGCCTGACGCACTCAACATGTCCTGGGAAACATTTCAAAAACTGTTCAATGACAAGTACTTTCCTGAAAGTATTCGTCATATGAAGGAGGTTGAGTTTATTAGACTGGAACAAAACAACATGACGGTGTCCCAGTACGAGGCGAAGTTTGCAGAGTTATCCAGGTTTGCATCTCATTTGGTCGAAAATGAGGAACGAATGACAAGGATGTTTCTGAGAGGTCTAAAACCCGAGATTCGACAATATCTTATCTCTCATAAATTTTCTTTATATTCAGATGTTGTAAACAGGGCTCAATTATTAGAGCGAGATAATGAGTATGTTCAACCGAGAGACCACAACCAGGGTCATACCGGTGGCGGCAGTCATCGAAGCAATGACAACCAGAGGGAAGGAAAGCATTCGGACAAAAGCGGTAACCACTCGGGTGGTCACCGTGGCCATGATAATAGGAGAGGTGAGTCAAGTGAAAATTTCAAGAAGAGAAGATTTAACGATGACAGGAAGATGTCGATAGCAGCACCAGCACCAGGAACAAATTCTAGGGGAGGAGAACGACCGCCAGTTAGATGTTACAGATGCGGAGAGGAGGGACATATAAGTCCAAATTGCCCACAGCAGTTCAAGGTATGTTATAACTGTGGAAAGGAGGGTCATATAGCTCGAGAGTGTTCTGTAGTAAAACCAAGTTCAGCGGGGATGGTGACTCCAAAAGTTGTCCCGGATAAGTCAAAGTCAACGGTTCCTGGAAGAGCGTTTTTCGTGACTGGTCAGAATGCGAGGAACCCGAACGAAATTAGCACGGGTTAGTTAATTATAAATTTTTGCGAATTTTATACCTTATTAGATACCGGTTCTACCCATTCTTTTATCTCTCCTGCTTGTGCTCAACGTTTAAACTTGATTCCGGAGAAGTTAAACTTTGACCTATCTGTGGAAACTCCGTTAGGAGAAACTTTCATCACATCCACTATTTATAAATCTTGTTTGATCCAAGTTGGCACCATCACATTACCTGTTGACCTTATCTCTTTAAAGATACTTGCTTTTGATGTGATTTTAGGAATCGATTGGTTAACTACTCATCATGCCAAATTGATTGCTTTTGTAAGGTTGTTAGTTTTCATATTCCTAAGCAACCTGTTATTCAAATTCAAGCAACCAAACCATTGAAGTCAAACTCTTTCATATCAAGCCGTAAAGTCATTCGTTTATTGAAAAACGGATGTCAAGCTTTCTTAGCTATGTTATGAACTTGAACAAAAATACGTTAGATGTGAATGATATTTCTATTGTTAGTAAAATTTTGACGTATTTCCTGAAGAATTTCCTGGCTTAACCCAGAGCGTGATATTGAATTTTTGTATTGATCTTCAACCCGATACAAAACTCATTTCTAAAATCTTATATCGAATGACTCCTATTGAACTTCGGGAGTTAAAAACCTAACTATAGAAGTTGATAACCGAGCCTTTATCTGGTGACTTCCTTTATGGAATGCACTGAATCCAGACTCTCCGTAGGGGACGCCATATTCGTGCGGTAGTAAACTGATAGGTGTCATTGTGACGTGCTATCGAAGGTTGGGATATGAGTCACAGTTGAGAGCAATCTAAGTAGGTAATCGAAGTACGTAGCTTTCTAGGCTTAGCTGGTTATTATCGGAGATTTGTGGAAGGATTTTCTCGAATCGCTACTCCGTTAACTCAGCTGACTCGGAAAGATACAAAATTCGTATGGAGTGAGGAATGCGAGAAGAGTTTCCAAGAACTCAAGAGGAGACTCATTTTGGCACCTGTTCTGACAATACCATCTGGTTCTGATGGATTTGTTATCTACAGCGATGCTTCAGGCAAAGGGTTAGGATGTGTTCTCATGCAACATGGGAAAGTCATAGCCTATGCCTCACGACAACTCAAAGAATATGAGAGGAATTATCCTACTCATGATTTGGAGTTGGCAGCAGTCGTTTTTGCGTTGAAAATCTGGAGACACTACCTGTATGGGGAGAAAGTGGAGATCTATACAGATCATAAAAGCCTCAAATATTTCTTCACCCAAAAGGAACTCAACATGCGGCAACGACGTTGGCTTGAGCTGTTGAAAGATTACGATCATACCATCCAATATCATCCTGGAAAAGCGAACGTAGTAGCTGACGCATTGCTGCACAGTATTTTCCATTATCAGATCAATAATTCATATTATTTGAATAATATTATTAGATAGCATTATTGGTAATGTATAAAAAGTTCTGTCTAAGGAGAAGTTTGGTCATCTAATTGCGCGCTAGTAAAGAGAAATTCTTATTAGAAAGCCCCCTCTTTCCTGGAAACGGCCTAGTTGTCATAAATGTGATTCTGTAATATTATTTGTGAATAATTAATTATTGATTCATATGATAAGGAAATATTTATTCTATGTGGATATAAATGTTGGATATATTTATTATGGTTAAAAATGAAGGAGTTAATGTGGAGGTGTTTTATCAGTATTTTTATCGGAATGGAGGTATTAAAAATCAAATCAGGGTTTTTGAGAAATATTGCGGGGGTTATAATTTTTAATCCGACCGTTGGATCGTCGTAATTTTTGGATGTGTTATTCATATATAAGTTGAGTATATGTCCACAAATTTTGAACCGTTAAAAATGAACGTATGATTTGTTATAAATTTTACGAGATGACTAGTTCAGAAATTATAGAAGTTGCGGAATTTGTCATTTTGGTGGAAAATTCTAGAATTGGTGGGCCTCACTTTTGGTTGGTAAAAATGTGCAGAGATTTTTATTCAAATGTGGTGGGTGAGAATAGTAACAGGTAAAGCCATCAGGTTGCAGGTTAAGTCTGCTTCGGCATGCTAATATTTTCATATAAATAGAGGGCTAAGTTAGAATTTAAAATCACACCAGAAACAAGTTTTCTCTCTTTCTCTCTCTAGATTATTGAGTATATTTTGGAAGTATTTAGATACTTTGTGAGTTTTTATTCATCAGTGCAAATTTTCTTCAGCCTTATACCGATATTCCGAACAGAAGTACTGATATTTTGAGGTAAGGGATATTATTTTCTTCTTAAATGATATTATTTTCTTCAATATCATTATGCTGAAATATTGATATAAAATTTTTATCAAATTTAGAAATTTTTGTGTCGGGGTTACTATTCACGTATACGGCACTATTCACGAAAACGGCACTATTCATCGAAAAATAAAAATTTTTCTTTTTGTCCGAGATGTCTATTATGGTTACTATCTTTGATTGTATCCATGTTTTGATCTTTATTTTTTGAATTCTCCTTTACAATTGGTTATTATGGAGTATTATTGTACTTGAATAAACTATAATACGAATCCCTAATATTTGTCCTTTTGTCTCATTAGATTCGTTTTCTTTAAGATAATTTTTCATCATCCTCAGTCCTAAATGATGATATTACTGAATATTTTTGGTCTGTAGTGTAAAGATGAATGATTAACTGATGAATATATTTGGCCCGTAGTGCAAAGATGAACAGTTGTTGAGATGAACATGACCGACTGGTGTTACAAATGAATATCTTTGGCCTGTAGTGCAAAGATGAATATTTGATTAAAGATAGTTATTGATTGATGTTATAGGGATAAAATATCGTTGATGGACTTTTAAATCTTAGAAGATAGTAGAATTCATTCTCTACTTGACTCTTTTAATGGTTTGTTGTTTCCGCTGCAGTTGTTGATCTAAAACTTGTTGTCTATTATATTTTATCAAATTTTTCCGTGTTGAAGACTAATGATAATTTGTTGTATATTATCTTAGTCATTGTGACGCCCCCAAAATAGGTATACAACACTCATTCTGAGTCGCCAAATACATGGTACAGAAAGCAAACTACAACTTCAATAATATAATTGTCGTGCAAAATACGACAACACATACTGTGAGATTAAATACAAATATTGTCTTCTGGACAATATCCACACTCAAATAAATTCTCATTATAATTATTCAAACACTATTTTACAGAAATAGTGAGGACTGCTAAAACATCTTTCTAGAACCATCACTCCATACCCCGACTAGATCCTGCTATGTTCTCACATCCTGAGAAGAAAAATGGAACAAAAAGAAAAAGGGTGAGCTCAACTAGCCCAGTAAAAAATATTATGACTAAGATAATATACAACAAATTATCGTTAGTTTTCAACAGGAAAAAATCTGATAGAATATAATCGGCAACAAGTTTTAGATCAACAACTGCAGCGGAAACAGCAAACCATTAGAAGAGTCAAGTAGAGAAAGAATTCTACTATCTTCTAAGATTTAAAAGTCCATCATCAATATTTTATCCCTGTAACATCAATTAATAATCATCTTTATCCAAATATTCATCTTTGCACTACAGGCCAAAGATATTCATGTGTATCACCTGTCAGTCATGTTCATCTCAACACCTGTTCATCTTTGCACTACAGGCCAAAGATATTCATCAAGTAATCATACATCTTTGCACTACAGGCCAAAGATATTCAGTAATATCATCATTTAGGACTGAGGATGATAAAAAATATCTTAAAGAGAACGAATCCAGTGAGACAGAAGGACAAATATTAGGGATTCGTATAACAGTTTATCCAAGATCAATAATACTTCATAATAATCAATTGTTAAGCAGAATTCAAAAATAAAGATCAAAACATGGATACAATCAAAGATAGTAACCATAATAGACATCTTAGACAAAAATAGAAAATTTTTATTTTTCGGTGAATAGTACCGTATTCGTGAATAGTGTCGTATACGTGAATAGTAACCCCGACACAAAAAATTTAAATTTGATAAAAACTCATATCAATATTTCAGCATAATGATATTGAAGAAAATAATATCATTAAGAAGAAAATAATATCCCTTACCTCAAAATATCAGTACTTCTGGTCGGAATACCGGTATAAGGCTGAAAGAAACTTACTCTGATGAATAGAAACTCTCAAAGTATCTAAATACTCACAAAATACACTCAATAATCTAGAGAGAGAAAGAGAAAAAACTTGATTCTGGTGTGATTTTCAATTCTAACTTAGCCCTCTATTTATAGGAAAATGTTAGCACGCCGAAGCAGACTTAACCTGCAACCTGATGGCTTTACCTGCTACTATTCCCACCCACCACATTTGAATAAAAATCTCAACACATTTATTCACCAACCAAGAGTGGGGCCCACCAATTCTAGAATTTTCTATCAAAATGATAAATTCCGAAAATTCAACAATTTCTGAACCAGTCATCTCGTAAAATTCATAATAAATCAGACGTTCATTTTTAACGGTTCAAAATTTGTGGACATATACTAAACTTATATATGTATAACATATCCAAAAATTACCACGATCCAACGGTCGGATTAAAAATTATAACCCCCGCAAAATTTCTCAAAAACCCTGATTTTTAATACCTCCATTCCGACAAAAATACTGATAAAAACCTCTACATTAACTCCTTCATTTTTAACCACAAAAATATATCCCTCATTTATATCCACATAAAATAAATATTTCCTTATCATATGAATCAATAATTAATTATTCACAAATAATATTACAGAATCACATTTATGACAACCAGGTCGTTCCCAAGAAAGAGGGGGCTTTCTAATAAGGATTTCTCCTTACTGGCGCACAATTAGATGACCAAACCTCTCCTTAGACAGAACTTTCTAGACATTGCCAATAATGTTATCTAATAATATTATTCAAATAATATGAATTATTGATCTGATAATGGAAAATACTGTGCAGCAACAATTATTGAAACAACAATAATATAAAATATCAACGCAGCAATTATTGAATCAATAAAATAAAATATTAAACAATAACTACTGTAACAATTATTGAGTAGTGCCTTCTTACGTAAGAATCAATAATTGGTGCAATACCGTGTGCTACTGTATTTTAACCACCAAGTATTCCAACAGTATTAATGGTAACAACTACACCGTTATTTATAAATAACTTATACTTGTCGTTTTCTTCATCCAATCGCTTTCCGTTATGGGGCCCACACAAGGCTGCGCCGTCGTACGAATATTCCCCGACAGCAAGAATATTCCACGACCAAACGAATATTCCCTGACAAAATGAATATTTTATAACCACTTGCTTATTTTGCAAAATTTGCACATTTTACCCATAACCAAAGTATTATATCAAATTAACCCCTTATTATTCACAATAATATTTAGAGAAAATTTGATTTTATTCATTAATAAGTTGGGGTCTTACAGTTACAAATGAATATATTTGGCATGTAGTGCAAAGATGAATATTTGATTAAAGATGGTTATTGATTGATGTTACAGGGATAAAATATCGTTGATGGACTTTTAAATCTTAGAAGATAGTAGAATTCATTATCTACTTGACTCTTCTAATGGTTTGTTGTTTCCGCTGCAGTTGTTGATCTAAAACTTGTTGTCTATTATATTTTATCAAATTTTTCCCTGTTGAAGACTAACGATAATTTGTTATATATTATCTTAGTCATAATATTCTTTACTGGGCTAGTTGAGCTCACCCTTTTCCTTTTTGTTCTATTTTTCTCAGGAGGCGAGAATATAGCGGGAACTAGTCGGGGTGTGGAGTGATGTTTTCAGTCAGTTGTGTTAGGAGTCCTCATTATTTTGTAAAATAGTGTTTTAATAATTGTAATGAGGACTTATTTGAGTGTGGATATTGACTAGAAGATAATATTTGTATTTAAACTCACAGTATTTGTGTTGTCGTATTTTGCACGATAATTATTATAATAAAGTTGTATTTGTTTCTGTACCATATATTTGACGACTCAGAATGGGTGATGTATACCTATTTTGGGGGTGTCACATGGGTAATATTTATAAATTTTATAAAGTAAGCAAGTTGTTATATAATATTCGATTGGTCAGAGAATATTTGTTTTAATAGGGAATATTCGTACGACGGCACAATCATTGGTGGACCCCACAATAGAAGTATTGTCGTAGTTAAAAAACGACAAAATTATCTTTCTATAAAAATAACGGCGGAAGTTTTACCGTTAACTGTTGAAACACTTGGTGTTAAAAGTACAGTAATACGCGTAGTTGCATAGTAGCACACGGTATTGATTATTGATGCTTAAGTGATAAGTCACTCAGTTTTATTTTATTGATATTATTAATGTAATAAAACAGAAAATTTTTTTATATAAAACAGAATACTTTTATAAAGTTATTCTATAAATAGAATATATTATATTCTATTATGCATAATATTTTGTATAGTAAAATCTTTTTATATAAAACAGAATACTTTTATAAAGTTATTCTATAAATAGAATATATTATATTTTATTATGCATAGTGTTGCATAGTATTTTACATAGTAAAATCTTTTTATATAAAACAGAATACTTTTATAAAGTTATTCGTTTTATTAGATTATAAATAGAATATATTATATTTTATTTAAAAGATTTTGGTTTAAATATAGACCGTCCGATTAAAAGTAAATCAATTTAGACCGTTCATGAATTAGTTTCTATGCAGTCCATTCTTCTATAAATAGAAGCTCATTCCTTCATTATTTCTTACGAATTCACTGAAATTCTAGAGAAAGAAACTATAGAGAGAAAGAAGAAAAGTGTTCTGCTACTTCACTACTCCTATATCTAGTACTCTTCTTTCTAAGGTAAGAGATATTATTTGTTATACCCGTAAGGGGTATTATTTCTTTTGTATTCATGAAGAGAACTTCTGTTATTCTATTCTTTATTATTCTGTTGGAATAACATGTATATGCGGACTACCCTATACTTGGTGAAATTCTTCTTTATTCCATTCTTTATTATTATGTTGAAATAACCTGCTTATGCGAAGTACCGCATTCTTGGTGAAATTCTTCTATTATTCCGTTCTTTATTATTCTGTCGGAATATCCTGTCTGTGCGTTTTACGCCGGACCTGGTTCCGTCTTTATTATTCTGTTGAAATAACCTGTCTGTGCGGTCTATCGCATGCATGGTGATTTCCGTTGTTATTTCATTCTTTATTATTCTATCGGAATATCCTGTCTGTGCGTTTACGCCGGACCTGATTCCATTATTTATTATTCTGTCAGAATATCATGTCTGTACATTTTACGTCGGACCTGGTTCCATTATTTATTATTCTGTTGGGAATAACCTGTCTGTGCAGTTTATCGCACGCATGGTGAATCCTTCTGTTATTACATTCTTTATTATTCTGTTGGAATAACCTGTCTATGTGGATTACCACATGCATAGTGAATGATCATTTGTATTCATTCCTTATTAAATTGTGGAAATGATCTGTATACGTGGATTACCGCATAACGGACAAAAATCTATTTGCAGTTTTATATTTTCTATTATACTCAGTTGGTTAAAGTTTTAGCTTCTATACTCCATAAAATTTATGGAATATCCTTGATATTTGGCCTTCATTCAGTATCTTTTCACGAGAATATTCTTCTGAGCATTCTTAAATTTTTACTCTACAAAGAAGTATCATGTTGACAATTTGGACGTTATTGGATAAATTAATTCTTAAACTTATTTTATTGAATTATTATGTCATTGTCATCATCCATATGTTTATATTATGTTAAAAGTCATCTGTGGCCTGTAGTGCATAGATGGACTTGGTATGATTATGACCAGGAATTATTCGGTATAATCATGACCGTAATGTTATAAATGATGTGGTAAAAGTTATCTTTGGCCCGTAGTGCATAGATGGACTTGGTGTGATTATGACCAGGGATTATTCGGTATAATCATGACTGTAATGTGATGAATAATGTGGTAAAAATCCTCATTGGTCGTAGTGCATTGATGGACAATTTTTAGTATGATTATGGCTATGGATTCTCTTCGGCTAAGGGTGCAAAGATGAATTATTTTATGGCATGATCAGGACCGTTGATGAAAGCACGATTATCTTTGGCCCGTAGTGCATGGATAATTTGTGGTCGTGATACTAAAGAATATCCTTGGCCTGTAGTGCAGGGATGATTCGATGATGTGGATTAATTATTGAGCTGAGTCTAAGTAATAAAATTTTAATTCATGGATGTGATAATAATGAATATCTTTGGCCGTAGTGCAAATAAGATTTAATTAGTATGATTATGAGCAGAAATTGTGAAAAGGAATTCAAAATTACAATTATGATTATGAGTTATTCATATGATTGTGGACATGAATTATTGATTGATGTTACAGGGATAAAACATTATAGGTGGACTTTTAACATGGAGAAGATAATAGACCTGATGATCTATTTGACTCTTTTAATGGATTGCTCGTTCCGCTGCAACTATGGTTAAAATTTTTTATCATCTACCATATGTTCTAAATCTCTGAGTTATTATTGATGAAAGCTGTTGATAATGTAATTATCTTTAGTCATGATATTCTTTACTGGGCTAGTTGTGCTCACCTTTTTGCTTCACAATTCCTTTCAGGTAATAAAAGAGTAGCTGGGTCGAGCAGGGTGTGACGACCCCAAAACAGGTCCATTCCATCCAACCTATTCTGAGTCGCCAAATACATGGTATAGAAAATAACTATAACTTTATTACAACAATTGTCGTGCAAAATACAACAACACATATGCTGTGAGTTTGGATACAAATATATACCAAATGTGACTCATGTTCCAACCGTGGACATCACCTCACAATGACACCTTACATAAAGGTATAGTCAAAAACTGTTTTAGAAATTAGAATCTTTGGGAAGTGCTCAAGGAAACCTTCGTACATGGGAGGCCACGCGTCTAGGTTATGATAGATAACATATGGCCACAGAATTATCCTTGGTTGACCCAATAGACCCCAAAGAAAAACGAAAAGATTACTATCATATTCTTCCCAATTGTGAGTCTTCTCTTGACTTATCATTATCTCCACTGTCTCTAATTGAGAATTATTTTTCAAACAAACACCAAGATTATATAGGTAGTGCCCATAGATATACTCAGCAAGTGGATGAGCACAACCCTGTCCTATGATGACACGAGGTTGTATGTCATTAGACATCTTGTATGATAGTGACAAAACACCCTTTCAACGTTGGGTTCGCCTCACCCTATTTTCTTCACCAAATATAACTACTAAATGATGACCACCGTTCTATTCCCTTGTTACCCCCGCTCGACCCAGCTACACTCTTATTACCTGAAAGGAATTGTGAAGCAAAAGGGTGAGCACAACTAGCTCAGTAAAGAATGTCATGACTAAAGATAATTCAATTATCAATTGCATTCATCAACAATAAATCAGAGATTTAGAACATATGGTAAATGATAAAAATTTCAACCATAGTTGCAGCGGAACGAGCAATCCATTAGAAGAGTCAAATAGACTATAAAGTCTATTATCTTCTCCATGTTAAAAATCCACCAACAATGTTTTATCCCTGTAACATCAATCAACAGTTCTGGTCCACAATCATATAAATAACTCATAATCATAATTGTAATTCTAAATTCCTATTCGCATTCAGGACGAAGATAATTTTCATCACATGTCTTTACCTGAAATATCAAAGATCATGGTTATACCAAATCACAGTTCATGTTCATAATCATGCTAATAAATCCATCGTCGCACTCATCAATAATTCATCTTTGCACTACGACCAAAGATATTCAACAACAGTTCATCTTTGCACTACAGGCCAAAGATATTCATCAACAGACCATCTTTGCACTACAGGCCAAAGATAATCAACAACAGTTCATCTTTGCACTACGGGCTAAAGATATTCATTAACAATTCATATTTGCACTACAGGCTAAATATATTCATATCTCAAAGAAATATATAATCATTTCAGAATTTATATAAACAATAATTATAACCATGTTGATCAATTCACCTTTGCACTTAAGCTTAAGATATTCAATTATAAATTCAATGGTTATGATCATACCAGTCACAATTCAACTTTGCACTACAGGCCAAAGAGAACCCTAGTCATGATCATACCAATAATCTACCCATCTTTACACTCCAGTGAAAGAGAATTTCAACATCAGGGTTATAAAAATGTTATATATGATGATAAAAATAATATGATCAACATATAGTTTTAATCTCAAGAGTAATATTCGTAACTCATGAATAGTAATCTCGACACAAAAGATAGAAATTCTACAATAAAATTCATACCAATATTTTGGTATAATGATATTGAAAGAATAACATTACTTAAATTTATAAACAATTTATTTTAATTGTTTACACTTTACTAATTAATGCATTTAATCATTCTAAAATACCAAACTCATAAGATTTTATCACCAATAACCAAAACTCTCATCAAAAATCTGCATATACCTCATATAGGATTCTCAAGCCATAAAATCCCATTTTCCAATTTTCTTACTTCACAAAACATATTTAATTCATTTACTCATAACTAGACCATTTTCATGAAAAATACCAAATCAGTTCTAAAAATATTTCTTTTCTGGGATTTAGCATAATATAGTCCCATAGTGAACATATATTTTTCTCAGAATTTTTAAAAGTCATTTACTATTTTTCATATGGCCAAAACAGCCGAATATTTAGACATTTATCAAAAATTGTACTTTTGTCTAAAAATTCTGAAATTTACAGAGTATACTTCTATCATATACATGTACTCCCAATAAAAATTTCATCAATTTTGGAGTTAACTACAAGGAATTATAAGCGGTTACTTTTAAAATAGTCTTTTCCCGTAAAATTCATAACTCTTAATCTATACATCCAAAAATCACCATTTTTGGACACAATCAATAAAACTCATCAAAATATCATTTCAAATTTTTCCAGAATTTTTGAAGATCAGAAAAATTACGAAACTGAAAATCATAACAACCCTTAAAATCCCTTAATATCCCTTACTATCCCTTACTATCCCTTACAATCCCTTACCTCAAAAGTGCAGTATTTCTGATTGGAATGCAAAGCCGAAGGAAACTTGCACTGAATAGCAACTCTCAAAGTATCTAAATACTCACAAAATATGCTTCATAATATAGAGAGAGAAAGAGAGAAAGCTTATGTTTTTGGTGTGATTTTTAATTCTAACTTAGCCCTCTATTTATAGGAAAATTTTGGTAGGTTTGACCTGCAACCTGATGGCTTTACCTGCTACTATTCTCACCCACCACATTTGAAATATAATTCAGCACATTTCTTCACCAACCAAGAGTGGGGACCACCAATTCTAGAATTTTCCACCAAAATAATAAACTCCGAAAATTCAATAATTTCTGAACCAGTCATCTTGTAAAATTCATAATAAATCATACGTTCATCTTTAACGGTTCAAAATTTGTGGGCATATACTCAACTTATATATGTATAACATATCCAAAAATTACCACGATCCAACGGTCGGATTAAAAATTATAACCCCCGCAAAATATCTCAAAAACCCTGATTTTTAATACCTCCATTCCGACAAAAATACTGATAAAAACCTCAACATTAACTCCTTTATTTTTAACTACAAAAATATATCCCTCATTTATATCCACATAAAATAAATATTTCCTTATCATATGAATCAATAATTAATTATTCACAAATAATATTACAGAATCACATTTATGACAACCAGGCCGTTCCCAGGAAAGAGGGGGCTTTCCAATAAGAATTTCTCCTTACTGGCGCACAATTAGATGACCAAACCTCTCCTTAGACAGAACTTTCTAGACATTGCCAATAATGCTATCTAATAATACTATTCAAATAATATGAATTATTGATCTGATAATGAGAAATACTGTGCAGTGACAATTATTGAACAACAATAATATAAAATTTCAACGTAGCAATTATTGAATCAATAAAATAAAATATTGAACAGTAATTACTGTAACAATTATTGAGTAGTGCCTTCTTACGTAAGAATCAATAATTTCAAAAATACTGTGCAATACCGTGTGCTACTGTGCAATAACGCGTATTACTGTATTTTAACCACCGGGTATTTCAACAGTGTTAACGGTAACAACTACGCCGTTATTTGTAAAAACTCAAATTTGTCATTTTCTTCATCCGACAGCTTATTTGTTATGGGGCCCACAAATAGCTGCGCCGTCGTACGAATATTTCCCGACAGAAAGAATATTCCACGACCAAACGAATATTCCCCGACAACAATGATTATTTTATAACCACTTGCTTATTTTGAAAAAAAATCATATTTCATTCATAACTTTAAACTTTTATCAATTTAACCATTTACTGAATAGTAATTATAAGAAAAATTGAATACTTTTATTTCATAAAATTCGGGGTCTTACAATCTCCCCTCCTTATGAAATTTCGTCCTCGAAATTTACGTACCTGATATTTCAAAGAATTGAGAATACCTTCCTTTCATTTCAGATTCCATCTTCCCTGTCATCATAATTTCTCCATTGCTCATCTCCTGTATTTCAAATATCATTCTAGAATACAGCTTCAAAACAAGGGTTAATTTAACAAATTAACATATCACATAATATCCCGATATTATGACTGACCAACAAATAAGCTTAGGTAGGACACACTAGCGAAGGATTTACTCATCTCTCCCCTCCTAGTTATATTCCCTGATCTCCGCCAGAGATCATATCCCTAAGCTCTGATACCACCTGTGACATTGGACACCATCATGTGTCAGCACCTCACAAAGGTACCTATCAGCTTGCCACCGCAGAACGGCGTCCCCTACGGAGAGTCTGGCTTCGGTGCATTCCCCATCAACAGGATGTCACCAGATAGAGGCTCGGGGCTCTTTACTTATGGCTCTGATACCACCTGTGACGACCCCAAAACAGGTCCATTCCATCCAACCTATTTTGAGTCGCCAAATACATGGTACAGAAAATAACTATAACTTTATTACAACAATTGTCGTGCAAAATACAACAACACATATGCTGTGAGTTTGGATACAAATATATACCAAATGTGACTCATGTTCCAACCGTGGACATCACCTCACAATGACACCTTACATAAAGGTATAGTCAAAAACTGTTTTAGAAATTAGAATCTTTGGGAAGTGCTCAAGGAAACCTTCGTACATGGGAGGCCACGCGTCTAGGTTATGATAGATATCATATGGCCACAGAATTATCCTTGGTTGACCCAATAGACCCCAAAGAAAAACGAAAAGATTACTATCATATTCTTCCCAATGGTGAGTCTTCTCTTGACTTATCATTATCTCCACTGTCTCTAATTGAGAATTATACTTCAAACAAACACCAAGATTATATAGGTAGTGCCCATAGATATACTCAGCAAGTGGATGAGCACAACCCTGTCCTATGATGACACGAGGTTGTATGTCATTAGACATCTTGTATGATAGTGACAAAACACCCTTCCAACGTTGGGTTCGCCTCACCCTATTTTCTTCACCAAATATAACTACTAAATGATGACCACCGTTCTATTCCCTTGTTACCCCCGCTCGACCCAGCTACACTCTTATTACCTGAAAGGAATTGTGAAGCAAAAGGGTGAGCACAACTAGCTCAGTAAAGAATGTCATGACTAAAGATAATTCAATTATCAATAGCATTCATCAACAATAAATCAGAGATTTAGAACATATGGTAAATGATAAAAATTTCAACCATAGTTGCAGCGGAACGAGCAATCCATTAGAAGAGTCAAATAGACTATAAAGTCTATTATCTTCTCCATGTTAAAAATTCACCAACAATGTTTTATCCCTGTAACATCAATCAACAGTTCTGGTCCACAATCATATAAATAACTCATAATCATAATTGTAATTCTAAATTCCTCTTCGCATTCAGGACGAAGATAATTTTCATCACATGTCTTTACCTGAAATATCAAAGATCATGGTTATACCAAATCACAGTTCCTGTTCATAATCATGCTAATAAATCCATCGTCGCACTCATCAATAATTCATCTTTGCACTACGACCAAAGATATTCAACAACGGTTCATCTTTGCACTACAGGCCAAAGATATTCATCAACAGACCATCTTTGCACTACAGGCCAAAGATAATCAACAACAGTTCATCTTTGCACTACGGCCAAAGATATTCATCAACAATTCATATTTGCACTACAGGCCAAATATATTCATATCTCAAAGAAATATATAATCATTTCAGAATTTATATAAACAATAATTATAACCATGTTGATCAATTCACCTTTGCACTTAAGCTTAAGATATTCAATTATAAATTCAATGGTCATGATCATACCAGTCACAATTCAACTTTGCACTACAGGCCAAAGAGAACCCTAGTCATGATCATACCAATAATCTACCCATCTTTACACTCCAGTGAAAGAGAATTTCAACATCAGGGTTATAAAAATGTTATATATGATGATAAAAATAATATGATCAACATATAGTTTTAATCTCAAGAGTAATATTCGTAACTCATGAATAGTAATCTCGACACAAAAGATAGAAATTCTACAATAAAATTCATATCAATATTTTGGTATAATGATATTGAAAGAATAACGTTACTTAAATTTATAAACAATTTATTTTAATTGTTTACACTTTACTAATTAATGCATTTAATCATTCTAAAATACCAAACTCATAAGATTTTATCACCAATAACCAAAACCCTCATCAAAAATCTGCATATACCTCATATAGGATTCTCAAGCCATAAAATCCCATTTTCCAATTTTCTTACTTCACAAAACATATTTAATTCATTTACTCATAACTAGACCATTTTCATGAAAAATACCAAATCAGTTCTAAAAATATTTCTTTTCTGGGATTTAGCATAATATAGTCCCATAGTGAACATATATTTTTCTCAGAATTTTTAAAAGTCATTTACTATTTTTCATATGGCCAAAACAGCCGAATATTTAGACATTTATCAAAAATTGTACTTTTGTCTAAAAATTCTGAAATTTACAGAGTATACTTCTATCATATACATGTACTCCCAATAAAAATTTCATCAATTTTGGAGTTAACCACAAGGAATTATAAGCGGTTACTTTTAAAATAGTCTTTTCCCGTAAAATTCATAACTCTTAATCTATACATCCAAAAATCACCATTTTTGGACACAATCAATAAAACTCATCAAAATATCATTTCAAATTTTTCCAGAATTTTTGAAGATCAGAAAAATTACGAAACTGAAAATCATAACAACCCTTAAAATCCCTTAATATCCCTTACTATCACTTACTATCCCTTACAATCCCTTACCTCAAAAGTGCAGTATTTCTGACTGGAATGCAAAGCCGAAGGAAACTTGCACTGAATAGCAACTCTCAAAGTATCTAAATACTCACAAAATATGCTTCATAATATAGAGAGAGAAAGAGAGAAAGCTTATGTTTTTGGTGTGATTTTCAATTCTAACTTAGCCCTCTATTTATAGGAAAATTTTGGTAGGTTTGACCTGCAACCTGATGGCTTTACCTGCTACTATTCTCACCCACCACATTTGAAATATAATTCAGCACATTTCTTCACCAACCAAGAGTGGGGCCCACCAATTCTAGAATTTTCTACCAAAATGATAAACTCCGAAAATTCAACAATTTCTGAACCAGTCATCTTGTAAAATTCATAATAAATCATACGTTCATCTTTAACGGTTCAAAATTTGTGGGCATATACTCAACTTATATATGTATAACATATCCAAAAATTACCACGATCCAACGGTCGGATTAAAAATTATAACCCCCGCAAAATATCTCAAAAACCCTGATTTTTAATACCTCCATTCCGATAAAAATACTGATAAAAACCTCAACATTAACTCCTTCATTTTTAACTACAAAAATATATCCCTCATTTATATCCACATAAAATAAATATTTCCTTATCATATGAATCAATAATTAATTATTCACAAATAATATTACAGAATCACATTTATGACAACCAGGCCGTTCCTAGGAAAGAGGGGGCTTTCCAATAAGAATTTCTCCTTACTGGCGCACAATTAGATGACCAAACCTCTCCTTAGACAGAACTTTCTAGACATTGCCAATAATGTTATCTAATAATACTATTCAAATAATATGAATTATTGATCTGATAATGGGAAATACTGTGCAGTGACAATTATTGAACAACAATAATATAAAATTTCAACGTAGCAATTATTGAATCAATAAAATAAAATATTGAACAGTAATTACTGTAACAATTATTGAGTAGTGTCTTCTTACGTAAGAATCAATAATTTCAAAAATACTGTGCAATACCGTGTGCTACTGTGCAATAACGCGTATTACTGTATTTTAATCACCGGGTATTTCAACAGTATTAACGGTAACAACTTCACCGTTATTTGTAAAAACTCAAATTTGTCATTTTCTTTATCCGACAATTATTCGTTATGGGGCCCACAAATAGCTGCGCCGTTGTACGAATATTTCCCGACAGAAATAATATTCCACGACCAAACGAATATTCCCCGATAACAATGATTATTTTATAACCACTTGCTTATTTTGAAAAAAAATCATATTTCATTCATAATTTTAAACTTTTATCAATTTAACCATTTACTGAATAGTAATTATAAGAAAAATTGAATACTTTTATTTCATAAAATTCGGGGTCTTACACAGGGTATTAAGAGGAGTAGAACGATGGTCTCTAGCTATGGAGGTTCTCCATAAGCAGTATATATAGAAAAGTTCATTTAGTAGTTATATTTGGTGAATCCAATAGGGTGAGGTGAACCCAACTTTGAAAATGTGTTTTGTCACTATCATACAAGATGTCTAATGACATACAACTTCGTGTTATCATAAGACATGGTTGTGCACATCCACTTGCTGAGTATATCTACGAGCACTATCTATATGATCTTGGAGTTTATTTGAAATATAATTTTCACTTTGAGACAACGAAGATAATTATATGTCAAGAGAAGACTCACCATAGGAAAGAAGATGATAGTAATCTTCTCATTTTTTTTGGGGTCTATTGGGTTAACCAAAGATAATTCTGTGAACATATGATATCTATCATAATCTAGACGTATGGCCTCCCATGTACGAAGATTTTCTTGAGCACTTCCCAAAGATTTTAATTTCTAAAATAATTATTGACTGTACCTTTATGTAAGGTAACATTATAAGGTCTTGTGGTCAAGGCACCACGAGAGTATTATATATATTTGTGTTAAAACTCATAGTTTATCTGTTGTCGTGCTCTGCACGACAGTTCAACAGTTGTTTAAATAAAGTTTGTATTTGATTTTTATAGTATGATATCTAGCGATTCAGAATGGGTCGTGTAGACCTATTTTGGGGGCGTCACAGTTAACTTCATGCTAACCACTCTCATGAATTTGATAGGCATTTATTGTGTTATCTCTATATGAATTTTAGTAATATTCATCATTTTTTTATCTTTCTGCCCAAAACTACGAATTATCACAAATATTTATAAAATAATAATGTTACAGACACAAATTATTCTACAAATATTTTACAAACTACTGATGTGATATACTCTATCTCAACATATTAATCAACAAATTGTTTCAATATAGTATTTGGCTCCACACAATATGTTGAGATGAAGTGTACCACATAAGTAATTTATAAAATAATTTGTGTTTGTAATATTATTCTTTATAAAATTGCTCCATGTATTTAATATCGAGCTTCACTATTTCATCCTTTCTATTATATGGATCTTTAAAAGGAAGTTATTTTGTTTTTTTCTCGTTTTTTTTTTTAAAAAAGAAGTTATTTTTAGATACACTAAAAAGTTATATAACCAAAACATAAAACATAGATTTATAACACTAAAATTCTTTTAGAAAATTTAAAGAAATAAAATATAAATAATTAACATAGAATTAACTTTAATCAATTAATTGATAAAAAAATAATTTGTCTATCTGCATGTCATCTTTTAATTAAATACTTCCAATAGTAGATACGGTGGTTGGATTTAGTTACATCACTTGTTTTATTTTAACAGATAGTACCAAACAAAAAATAGAAAAGTAATACTATCAAAACCATAAAATAAGCATATTTTGCTTGACTTTATATCCCCAATAAGTCTAGGCAAACCTTTTTATTGGACATTTTTATTAGATATTTTCAGTTTTTTTTTGCTTTTCGTGTATACTCCTAAAAAATATATAGTATTTATTATAATTAAATTTTTTATAAAATATAATATTTTAGATATAATTTGGATACATATATAAGAACAGTATTAAATAAACTGTATAACATTATTCTTATATATATATATTTAAATTATACCTAAAATACTATATTTTATAAAAAATTTAGTTAGAATAAATATTATATATTTTTTAAGAGTCATACGAAAAGCCAACAAAAATAAAATTAAAAATATCCAATAAAAATATCCGTGTAGAAGGACGGTTATATCCCCCGCCAAATCACCAGTTGATTGCTGAGTCATTGCCGTCCGAGTAACAAGAGGTCATTTGAAGAGTAGGTGGGGGACCAACTAACGTCACGACACGTATTAAGAAAAAAATTGTTTTAGTGGGAACCAAGTCTCTGACTTCCTCAAAATAGGTATACATCATCTATTCTGAATCGTCAAATACATGGTATAGAAATAAATATAATTTTATTAATATAATTATCGTGCAAAATACGACAACACATCTCCTTAGACATAACTTTCTTAGGCATTGCCAATAATGTTATCTAATAATATTATTCAAATAATATGAATTATTGATTTGATAATGGAAAATACTGTACAGTGACAATTATTGAAACAATAATAATATAAAATATCCACGTATCAATTATTGAATCAATAAAATAAAATATTGAATAGTAATTACTGTAACAATTATTGAGTAGTGTCTTCTTACGTAAGGATCAATAATTCAACAATACTGTGCAATACCGTGTGCTACTGTGCAACCACGCGTATTATTGTATTTTAACCACCGGGTATTCCAACAATGTTAACGGTAACTACTATGCCGTTATTTATAAAACTCAAACTTGTCGTTTTCTTCATCCGACCGTTTTTCGTTATGAGGCCTACAAATGACTGCGCTATCGTACGAATATTTCCTGATAACAAGAATATTCCACGACTAAACGAATATTCCCCGATAACAATGAATATTTTATAGCAACTTGTTTATTTTATAAAATTTACATATTTCATCTATAACCAAAATATTATATCAAATTAATATTTTATTAATTTAAAATAATGAACAGAAGAAATTTAATTTTATTTATAAAAGGTTGGGTTCTTAAAAAGTCATCCTACGAAGTTTGGCGGACCAGGACCACAGGGCACAGGGAGGTGCGCGAACTCCGCTGTAACTTTAGCCGTCGGCGCCTCAATACTAACACACACAACCATAAACTAGTGGTAGTGTTTAGACCAGACAACACGATATTATATACTCAAAATATTCAAAGAATCTGGGGTTCAAAAGATTATAATTAATTCTCTTAAATTATATAAAATTAAATAATTTAAAAAAATTTATTTAAAATATCATATATTATTATGAAACTAATGATGGTAAATATCATCAAAACATCAACCGGCCGTCCTTTTACCCACCGGCACTAACCGGTTACACGAACTAACACCAAGCCTTTAGCCCGTAAACACGTCAAAATAAGCATCCACCATTAATACATTATTTATTATTACACACATTATGTTCATGGTCACGTAGTTTCTCCCCACTGCCACCACCACCACTATCAATGATCATTTTTTGTCTCATTAACATTTCCCCAACAAGAAAACCTACACACTTAGCCACGTGTCTCTCTTACAACCCTCCGATCATCCCTCACTCCCTCGTTCCTCGCGTCAACCATAGAAAGTCATCTCCAAAAAGCGCTTTTCTACCTTCCATCTTTTCTTCTTCCACACCCTCTACCTCGTAATATATGTACAAGTATACGTACATAACATATATGTATATATATATTATGGAGCGTGATTTATTCCCGTAAATAATTTTAATTGGCTAAACATATATTTTGATTTTTCATTAAAAAATAAATTATTATGATTTTAATAAAATATATTCTATCTGTTACTAATGATAATAAAACAATATTTTAAAATACAGATAATCGGTCTTTTTATGAACTGATAGAGATATGTTTGCTCAAATATTATCATATATAAAAATCACTCTATAATCTATACATATTTACTCTCCCTGTTTTAAAAGCATGAATAAAATATAATTTATATACATATTAAAAAAAAGAATAAATATTTTAATAATAAATATTTTTAATTATTTATATTAATAACATTTTTATTATTTATTTTATATATATTTTATCTCATCTTAAGATAATTTTTTTTATACCTTAGGACAAAAAAGTCATCCGGAGGGAGAATTTGACAATATATATATATAATTTTGTAGTATTGTTGTCTCTGTCTACGTGTAAAACAATATTGAAGTAATCTAGGCTCAGACTCTTCTCTCTCTAATATTTCTATCACTAGAACTAGGAGGAGACTTGGGAGTTGAGACTAGGATTAATTAGCTGAGAGCTAGCTCTGGAAAAGAGCTTAACCAATTTAATTTATCCATGGCGTTTCACGACCACATCTCTCAAGCAATGGCACTTCATCACTACACAGACCAGCAGTTGACCGAAAACGTCGCCGCCCTACGGGGAATGTTACCGGAGCATCTCGGACAGTCATCGGCGGAAGTCACCGGTAAGTCAGGACCAGCACCGACGTGGCTCAACAACGCAATTCTCAGGCAACAAAACCACCACCACTACGGTGACGGTAACTTCCTCCACTTGCAAACCACCAATTCCGACTCCTCCACGTCAAATCAGTGGCTCTCCCGGCCGATTCATGCCGACAACGACGACGTTCCTGTGTCGAGCGAGTCGATGATTGCGATGAATAATCAGGAGAAGAAATTGCATCAGGGGGAGAACGATAATAATGACAGCGAGGAGAGAGATTGGCAGAATGCAAAGTGTAAGACGGACATATTGTCTCATCCGTTATATGACCAGCTGCTTTCAGCTCATGTTTCGTGTCTCCGAATTGCGACGCCGGTGGATCAGCTGCCGAGGATCGACGCGCAGCTGGCGCAGTCGCAGCATGTGGTGGCCAAGTACTCGGTCCTCGGACAGAATAATAATCAGCCGTTGGATGATAAGGACCTCGATCAGTTCATGGTAATAGAAAAAGCTTTAATTAATTCAGTCACGGTTAATACACACACAGAGATATGCATATCAATACTGAGTATACGAATAAATTAGGTTTTACTATTCAAATTTAATACAGTAGTTGCATGTTATTATCATTGATAATATTGATTTGAAAAGATTAATTAATCTATTGGAGTTGTTGTATTTCAAATTGTAAAAGTTGATCATTGATAAGATTGAGTGATTAAAATTAAAGTATGGTTGTAATCACTTGGCGCTTGTTATAATTCAAATTGTTTTTCTAGTGTAGTATTTTATTTGTATGGTCCAATTTTGTTGGACATAGTTCTTTCTCCTGGTCAATAATAATTGGGGGGAGAGAGAGAGAGAGAGAAATGGACATTTTTAGTGAAGTTTGGTGCCTATAGTCTCATTGTCATTTTCTAAGTTTTCTGAATGAGCTAAAGTTCTTAGTGGAGTATTATAATTTGGTTGTGTGATGTGAATTGGAATATCAGTTACACCACATAATAAGAGGAATCATGTTGTTCAGTATAGTACCAATAATTGATACTTTGGGAGTGGTTTGGAGAATCTCCTTCTTGTGGTAGTGATATTTCTCCACTTGTTAGAAGATTTTACTTTCATTGTGTTCTGGTCCTTCTGGAAGAAGTTGTTCTGGTTTTGAAAATGCTCCAAATTATGTTTTTTATGTTTTTTAATTTCACTTTATTAAAACAAGAAGTTTTATCCATTTTCAATGCTGGCCCATTTTACATATAGATGAAAGACTGGAGCTTAATTGTTGCATAAGAAGTAAGAACTAATTTTTATCCAACTTTATGCTGCATAATTAAAATTTACAGTATTATATGATAATAATTCCTGAAGTATAAATATTTTCCTGGGATGAATAAAACTTGCCATAATTTCCAGATATGTATCTTAAGCATTTTGAAAATACTTACTGAAGATGCTTTGGTCTCCTCTCATAAATTTACGACAACTTCATTTTAGATAAAATTCTAATGTTAGAGCCTTGTTTAACAGATATATTCTAGAAAGGCTGCCGCTAGTACATCCAGCATTAGCATGTAATCTGATGTGCTTATGACTCATGCTACATACATTATTTTGCATATGTTGACCATGTTATTTACTATAAACAAATGTAATCATATGCACTTTAAACCATATTTTTGGCACATTTTCCTTTAACAGCCTTGCATTTGGCATTGGATAATATCATACGTCTCGGAGAAATGGATCGTTAATATGCCAATATATGTACTTTAAATTTCATGGGCTTTAGAAATACTTGCTAATATATGATTCAGTTGACTTGTTCTTTCTTATCTGAATCTTCCCTTTTGCTCTTTCTTTGTTTGCTCTGTCCTTCTGATGCAGACACATTATGTTCTATTGCTCTCTTCCTTCAAAGAACAATTGCAACAACATGTTCGTGTCCATGCAATGGAAGCAGTCATGGCTTGTTGGGAGCTAGAGCAATCTCTACAAAGCTTGACAGGTAATCTCTCACTGAGGTATTCTTGATTTTTCTTCTTTAAAGAGAGAAAAGCTTACTATTTCTTCTTGGAATTATTGTTGATACCATGCATCATGGCTTATATTATCATATGGTATGGTATGTGTGGGTTTCTTGCAGTAAACTAGGCTCATAAGGTAACATAAACCTGGAGTACTTAGTGTCTCACAGTCCTACACGGAATGATAACTTAGGGTTTTGTTTCACTTATGCTGATAGATAGTTATGACACAAGCTGGGAAAAGAAGAGTGAAGGACCTATAGTAAGTGATACTTCCTGCATATCACAATTTTATTTGCAGGACTACAGAGGCGAAAAATGTCGAGAAAAGTTAAAATTTTCTTACTATCGAAAAATATTATTTGTAAATCACATATAGCTGTAATGCCCTCTGGAGCGCCTTGTATACAAACATTGACAGCTTTCTCATAAACCCTAAATCCACTAATGCTACATATTTTATGAGACACGATATCTAAAGCCACATTTAGGAACTTTTGACAGTTACAATCAATCTGTCCTAAATATTTAATCTATAAACCTAAGTGCAAGCTTTAATGAAGATCAAATCATTGTTAATTCTCAGTGCTTTGTGGCATTTACTTGAGCAAGTGAAATTGGTTCATCCTCCTTAATACCATTTTCTTTTAAACTTGAAATCTCAAAACTCTAACTTTGATTTAAGGTTTTTTTTATTCAATTTGATTTATTTATTTATTTAAAAAAAAATCTGTCTCAAGGAATATTAATCTTAATTACTTACGAATCTTGTAAAGAGTTTGTCTTTCCTCAATCTGCGAAATTGCCTTGTCATTTATGAAGTTTCCTTCTTGAAAGCATGGCTAATTATTTATGTTCAGTTTACAGATTCATGAAGACAGAGACACCATATAACTATATCATTACATCCCTCTAGATTTCATAGAGTTGTTTTGCCTGAATCCTTTTATGTGTTGGGGTGCAAATTTTGTGCATCTACACAGAGTTAGTTTGATTTGGGGCTTAGACACTATTAGATATGACTGTGAATAACAAGACAGATGGAGAATATAGAAGTTTCTTAAAAATTGTTTCTACTATCTTGTTTATACTGTGTTCGATTTTGTCTTAATTCTGTCATTATACATTTAATCAGCTGGACCTCTGGCATTCATTCCTCTAGTTACATATTTGGTGGGCCCTGCTGACTGTCTTACTGAATCGACTAATGGTTCAGTGCATAATAGTTGTCAGTATCAATGGTCCTAAGGACACATCCTTCTTTAAGCAGACAAGTACTTTAGCTAGATGATTGTCTTAAATCTTAGTCTGTGTTATGGGTAGTGATTTATGGGTTTCACCAATTGATGGTTCAGAGTATTGGTTGCCGGATGAACTCTTGCATCTTTCAGGAAGCTAATGCTCTTCTTCAGCTTTCCTTCATATTATTAATTACATGGTTCTCTTTTAAGAAACATTATGCACACATTTCTTTTTTACCTTTCCAGTTTCACTATGGCTACAGGCTACTCTGTCTGCATATAAATGGTACTTTCTTATGCATCCTGATCTGAAACGAATGCGTTTTTAGCCCCTGCGGCAAATTTCCTCAACATACTATTGGAACTGAATTAATCCCCTATTTTAATATGCTATTGAGTGGGAGAAGAAGATGATGCTTTTAAAGTGAACCTTTTTCATGTTTTCAATCCCTTTACTAGCACATGATCTTATTTTGGCTTTTTTCTTTTTCCAAATTATATCTTTATTATTATATTTCCCATCTCTGTTATGTGCCAACTTTTTAACTTAGCATGGCACACGGGCAGGTGTATCACCTGTGGAAGGCACAGGTGCAACAATGTCAGATGATGATGATGATCAAGCTGATAGTGACACCAATTTGTTTGATGGAAGTCTAGATGGACCAGACAACATGGGATTTGGTCCTCTTGTTCCGACTGAAAGTGAGAGGTCTTTGATGGAACGTGTGAGGCAGGAGTTGAAGCACGAGCTGAAACAAGTATGCATACATGTGAACTTTAACTGTATTTTGAACTAGCTTAATGTGTTTGATGCAGCTTATTGATTTTCTGCTTTATAGGGTTATAAGGAGAAGATTGTGGACATCAGAGAAGAAATTCTCCGTAAAAGAAGAGCAGGAAAACTTCCTGGTGACACCACTTCCCTCTTAAAAGCTTGGTGGCAATCACATTCCAAATGGCCTTATCCAACAGTAAGTGTAGTGTAATCTCTCTATTGCTATCAATGTGACTGATGTTTTTGGGTTTTAAGCTCGTTTGTTTGAGTAATGTTCTTTCAGGAGGATGACAAAGCAAGACTGGTGCAAGAAACAGGCTTGCAACTAAAGCAGATTAATAATTGGTTCATCAACCAAAGGAAAAGGAATTGGCACAGTAACCCATCATCTTCTACTGTTCCCAAGAGCAAACGCAAGAGGTAGGCTGGTTAACTCGTGAGCCTTTATTGCACAATATTCCCTTGGGGAGCTCTTTACAAACTTTGAATTCTGGAAAAAAAAAAGTAATGCAGGTGAAACAAGCAATGAACGCTTCGTGTAAAGAGTAGAATCAAACGTCATTTTCTTTTTGTGTCCAAACTTCAAAACTGGTGTAGAGTTAAGCATCTTATCCCTCGATGAATAGCAGTAGAGAATTTGGCTGAAATGGAAGATACAAAATACTATTGGGCGATCATTATAGTACGTGAGTATAGAAGACTGTCATCATCTAGTAAGTAGTAATAGTAAATGAGGCACCGTTCCCAGCCTGCAAGTGATTGACTTCAGACAAAGATTGAGGACTATTGAATTTGTATGTGCATGAAGGTATGCCGATACTTGCACAATCTATATATATATATATATATATATATATATATATATATATATATATATATATATATATATATATATATCACTTAAAGATCATGTTCAATATTAGATTCTGAATAGTTTTCTTCTTCTTTCAATTTTACCACGATTGTAATTTTTGCTCGGTTTCTATTTATGTGAACAAGAATGGCTGGCTATAGGTTTGGAAAGAAAATGACATAAAACCTGCGTAGTGTCATTTTGCTAATTTTCCTACGTGGAGGAAAAAAATGAATTTCTGCAAATCTTACTTCCCATTTCCTCAATATATTCACAAAATTGAATGAAGCATAAGGGAATTAATTACTCGAGTACATGGAAAGAGCCCAAATTCACCTCAAAATTTTAAGATACATGTAACAAACATTGAAGTTCTAATCAAGTGTTTATGTTTTGAATCCCTCGACATTGGTATGATTTATAGAGCATTGTATGTCAACTAACAAGTAAATCGTATCACTGTATTTTAGTGACTCATTTATAAGTACGTCAGGCTCACGATCGAATGTCAAAGTTAAACCTAATCCTCAGTCCACCACACAAGGCACAAGCATAAGCATAAGCACGAAATGTCTAGGACTAATACAAAAATGGAAAGAGGAGCTGCTTTTATCATTGATGGCATGGAACGCAGTTAGATATTTATTATTCTTTTTTTTTTTTTTACCTTCTTGATAAAAAAATGTTTAAATTTTGTACTCGTACAATTAATTATATGAAGTTGGAGGGAGTAGCACATATCATAGTTTCGTTGGCGTGAAATGCACAAGGCCAAGTGATGTGTGGAAAGCTTATCTTCCTCTTTTATATATTGGGGGATATTTCATATGAAAAATGATATACATGTAGACAAATATTTGACAATATTGAATTGCGATCAATGTGGAGGTGTTACAATAAGATAGAATAAAGGAAATTGATATTTTCACATGATTTTTTGATATTTCCATATGAAAACCGTCGCTATAATATCTATAGCGACGATTTTTATGTGGACATATCAAAAAATCATGTGTAAATATCAATTTTTATAAATAAATTATGAGACCCTTCTTCATTCGTACATACATATCAATCATAATTGACTGAAAATTTTCGTAATGTATTACAAAACTCATTTCGTACAATATTCACATACTATAATTTAAAATTTAGTAAACATTGTTTAGCTAAAAACTTTCATAATGTATAACATGACTCATTTTCGTACAATATCCACTTACTGCAATTTAGAATTTAGTAGACATCGTGACATTCAATTATTGGCCCGATCCCTCCAAGTCACGAGGACGAGAGAGTATGCTTGTAGAAATTTGATGATCGGGCTTAGGTTTGGAGAAGTCGGCACTTTACAATATGCAAAATGAAGCCAGCCAGCCAGCCAGCCAGCCAGCCCAAATAATGACTTTTTTTTAATTTTTAAGTTATATTCTTTATTAATATAGGAGTATTTCTTTTAACCTAAATTAAGATTGTTCCTTTTATTACATATACCCTCTTCTTCTTTTTTTCTACTGTACAGATGTATGTTAAACTCGGTTCCAAATTGAGAATCTCAAGAAACTTTTTAACCCAAAATCAAGATTAGCAACAATATTTTAAAACAAAATATCGCTTTTGATAAGTCATTTATTTATTTATTTATTCAACTCTCAAGATATATAGAAATATTTTACCCTTTAAATTTTGACCATGATCAAATTTGTGGGAAGTATGGTCGATCCTCTTTATGTAATTACCACAAAAATAGGGTACGATCCTCAAACATAAACAAGATTCTTGAAAATATATCTATCTTATCAAGTCTACGTTAATTTATGCATCTTAAAATTAAAATTAATATTGTTGTGATGATGTTTATATTATATACAATTAAGGAGAATTAGAGACGAAACAACAAATTAAAGAAAAGATAAAAGGTGGTATAATAATGGTTTGGTATGTTTGTTTTACTTGTGTACCTCCCTCTATGTATGTATATAAAATTATACCATTCTGTTAAGTCATAGACATTTAAAAAGAAAATATATAAAATACTTTTAAAATCCCCAAAAAAAAAATTCATCTTCAACCACTAGCCGGTTAAAATCCAACCCAACACTTGTTAAACAGGTTGAGAGCATAAGTCTCTTACATTTATTCCAAATTATACAAATAAGATGTCAAAATTTCCGGATGAGACGTATCATAATATGTAATCTACTTTTCAAAAGAATGCAAAAAAAAATCGAGCAGATCTTGACTAATCATATGTGCTTCCCTGAGTTTTAATAAAAAAAAATGATGGTTTAAGCCAAGTACTTCTATTTGAGAGATAAATCTCATCAATTATGAATCTGAGAATTATATTCTCAACATGAAAATAACTTTCAATACAAATTAACAAACAAGTATGGATAGTGGGTTTATTAATTGATCCTAAACTGCCATTGAAATAAACCCATATTCATCATATGTTCATCATCATCCTATTAATTTGATGTAGATTCAAAAGGAATTAAAGGTTATGTTTTGCATTTGTTCAGAGCTTCAACGAAATCAAGAGATGTTAATGGATACTACCATGGTCTACTCTCATGAATGAAGAAGATGAAGAGAAGAATTAAGACCCACTAGAAGATTGAGGAAAAGAAAAGACATTATAAAGAAAATGAACTAGAATTTTCGTTCAATTTTTTAAATTATATTTTTGCCACATAATTAATGTTTTATTTCCTTTTTTTAGTGTTTCCATGTAAGAAAATAATTGACGGTCGTCTAATTAATTTAACAAAATGATATAATTTCACAATTTTAACTAGTTTAGTCGGATAATTACAATTTTTAAAAGTTTGGACTATTGCATAAAATGTATCGAGTATAATATGTTAAATGTTAATTTTGCCAAAAATAAAATATTGTGTGTAATATAGGGTCATTTACATAAATATACAACAAATAAAAAATAATTACAAGAAAAGTGCATCAACCAAATAATTACAAAAAGAGTGTAATTAGGAGTCATATTACAAAAAATAGTACAATTCACATTAATAAGGAAACCTAAAATCAAGGACAACTAACTGTCATAATTAATAATTCAAATTCAAATATTTGGATCTAACAACAAAAATAAATTTAAATTCAAAATAATAATTCAAATTTAAATATTCAAATTCAAATCTTCATCTCTCTCACATATACTTTAAAATAATAGTCCGCCGCTGCACCTCACATACTCCGCCGCTACACCGAAGCGAATTTTCGTTGTCCTAAACGCCAATGAGAATAAGAAGAAGATTCGTCCTACAAGAAATTTAAAAATAAATAGATGTAACTTTTAATGTTTTGAAATTTTTTTTATAACTATTTTGTTACTCATAAATAATAAAATGGTTACCTTTGTATGAATGATTGGCTACCAACTTTATCACATTCAAACGAAATTGGTAACTTAATAAAATTGAATTGGTTACCTTGGTCTGAAGGTTTGGCTACCAACTGCACTATGAAAAAACTGCGGATGTGAATTAGTTACTTTGGTATGAAGGTTTTGTTACCTTGGTACGAAGATTTGCTTACCTTGATCTGAAGATTTGGTAACCAACTGTACTAAGAAAAAATGGAAAGCTGCCGCCGGTAGAGGAAGAGGAGGAGTAGGAGGCTGCGGTGAGTAATTAATGAACAGAAGATAGATCCACCAAATGGGGGAAGCTTACATTAATTAAGACATGGATCCAACCAAAAATTCAAACACTAATCACAGAATGGTTGGGTTGCTGATTTGTTATACAGCAATCATAAGCAGGATTGTCACAATCTTCTTTGAAGCCAGCATCCGAAGGTTCACCCTCATACCATGCCCCCTCATGAACTTCACTGCTGCCCCAACTAATGTAAGACCCCAACTTATTAATAAATGAAATTAAATTTCCTCTATTTATTATTTTGAAATATAAAGGGTTGATTTGATTAATGTGGTTAGTTATGGGAAAAATGCGCAAATATTTCAAATAAGCAAGTGGTTATAAAATATTCATTTTTGGTCGGTGAATATTCGTTTGGTTGTGGAATATTCTTGTTGTCGAGGAATATTCGTACGACGACGCAGCCTTGTGTGGGCTCCATAACGGAAAGCGATTGAATGAAGAAAACGACAAGTATAAGTTGTTTATAATTAACGGCGTAGTTGTTACCGTTAATACTGTTGGAATACCTGGTGGTTAAAATACAGTAGCACACGGATTGCACAGTATTTTTGAATTATTGATTCTTATGAAGGAATGCACTACTCAATAATTGTTACAGTAGTTACTGTTCAATATTTTATTTTATTGATTCAATAATTACTGCATTGATATTTTATATTATTGTTGTTTCAATAATTGTCACTGCACAGTATTTCCCATTATCAGATCAATAATTCATATTATTTGAATAATATTATTAGATAGCATTATTGACAATGTCTAGAAAGTTCTGTCTAAGGAGAGGTTTGGTCATCTAATTACGCGCTAGTAAGGAGAAATCCTTATTCGAAAGTCCCCTCTTTCCTGGGAACGGCCTGGTTGTCATAAATGTAATTCTGTAATATTATTTGTGAATAATTAATTATTGATTCATATGATAAGGAAATATTTATTCTATGTGGATATAAATGTTGGATATATTTATTATGGTTAAAAATGAAGGAGTTAATGTTGAGGTGTTTTATCAATATTTTTATCGGAATGGAGGTATTAAAAATCAAATCAAGGTTTTTGAGAAATATTGTGGGGGTTATAATTTTTAATCCGGCCGTTGGATCGTGGTAATTTTTGGATATGTTATTCATATATAAGTTGAGTATATGTCCACAAATTTTGAACCGTTAAAAATGAACGTATGATTTGTTATTAATTTTACGAGATGTCTGGTTCAGAAATTGTAGAGGTTGCGGAATTTGTCATTTTGGTGGAAAATTCTAGAATTGGTGGGCCTCACTTTTGGTTGGTGAAAATGTGCTGAGATTTTTATTCAAATGTGGTGGGTGGGAATAGTAGCAGGTAAAGCCATCAGGTTGCAGGTTAAGTTTGCTTCGGCGTGCTAACATTTTTCTATAAATAGAGGGCTAAGTTAGAATTGAAAATCACACCAGAAACAAGTTTTCTCTCTTTCTCTCTCTAGATTATTGAGTGTATTTTGGGAGTATTTAGATACTTTGTGAGTTTCTATTCATCAGTGCAAGTTTCCTTCAGCCTTATACCGATATTCTGATCAGAAGTACTGATATTTTGAGGTAAGTGATATTATTTTCTTCTTAAATGATATTATTTTTTTCAATATCATTATGTTGAAATATTGATATGAGTTTTTTTATCAAATTTAAAATTTTTTGTGTCGGGGTTACTATTCACGTATACGACACTATTCACGAATACGACACTATTCACCGAAAAATAAAAGTTTTTCTTTTTGTCCAAGATATCTATTATGGTTACTATCTTTGATTGTATCCATGTTTTGATCTTTATTTTTAAATTCTGCTTCACAATTGATTATTATGAAGTATTATTGATCTTGAATAAACTGTTATTCGAATCCCTACTATTTGTCCTTCTGTCTCACTGGATTCATTTTCTTTAAGATATTTTTCATCATCCTCAGTCCTAAATGATGATATTACTGAATATCTTTGGCCTGTAGTGCAAAGATGTATGATTACCTGATGAATATCTTTGGCCTGTAGTGCAAAGATGAACAGGTGTTGAGATGAACATGACTGACTAGTGATACAAATGAATATCTTTGGCATGTAGTGCAAAGATGAATATTTGGTTAAAGATGATTATTAATTGATGTTGCAGGGATAAAATATTGATGATGAACTTTTAAATCTTAGAAGATAGTAGAAATCATTCTCTACTTGACTCTTCTAATGGTTTGCTGTTTCCGCTGCAGTTGTTGATCTAAAACTTGTTGTCGATTATATTCTATCAGATTTTTCCATGTTGAATACTAATGATAATTTGTTGTATATTATGTTAGTCATAATATTCTTTACTGGGCTAGTTGAGCTCACCCTTTTCCTTTTTGTTCTATTTTTCTTCTCAGGAGGTGAGAACATAGCATGATTTAGTCGGGATATGGAGTGATGGTTTTAGAAAGATATTTTAGCAGTCCTCACTATTTCTGTAAAATAGTGTTTGAATAATTGTAATGAGGACTTATTTGAGTGTGGATATTGTCTAGAAGACAATATTTGTATTTAAACTCACAGTATGTGTTGTCGTATTTTGCACGACAATTGTATTATTGAAGTTGTAGTTTGCTTTTTGTACCATGTATTTGGCGACTTAGAATGGGTGTTGTATACCTATTTTGGGGGTGTCACAGTTAGTATCAGAGCTTAGGGATATGATCCCTGGCTGAGATGTGAGACAAGAACTAGGAGGGGAGAGACGGGGAATTCCTTCGCTAGTATGACCTGACTAAGTTTATTTGGTGTTTCTTTGGTCGGTCAGAGTATAGGGATAATATATGACATGACTATTAACCCTTGTTTTATGGCAGTATTTAAGAATGACAGCTGAGAACGTTAATAATGGAGTAAATCAGACTGTGGAGACACCTTTGATCACCACCCAGGGGAACGTGCAACAGGAATGCAATATTCCTCCTGTAAACAACGTTACCGAGCAAACGATGAATGATGGAATGTTTAGGAGCTTTTTGTAGTTCATGCAAAATCAGACGAGGGAGACTCGTGTGCAGAATAAGGGTGAAAATGATAACAACGCGCGGTTTGTCACAGCCAAGCAGTTCAAAGAATTGGGACCACCAGAATTTAAAGGAAAGCAGGATCCGATTATGGCGGAAACGTGGGTCAAGCAAATTACCAAGATATTCGATGTCTTGGGATGCACGGAGGAACAGAAGGTTCCATTCGCCACCTTTATGTTCCGCGGTGAGGTAGACTACTGGTGGGAGTTTGTGAAGCGTACCCAGCATGACGCACTCAACATGTCCTGAGAAATATTTCAGAAACTGTTCAATGACAAGTACTTTCCTGAAAGTATTCGTCATATGAAGGAGGTGGAGTTTATCAGACTGGAACAAAACAACATGACGGTGTCCCAGTACGAGGCGAAATTTACAGAGTTATCCAGGTTTGCACCTCATTTGGTCGAAAATGAGAAACGAATGACAAGGATATTTCTGAGAGGTCTAAAACCCAAGATTCGGCAATATCTTATCTCTCATAAATTTTCTTTATATTCAGATGTTGTAAACAAGGCTCAATTATTAGAGTGAGATAATGAGTATGTGCAACCGAAGGACCACAACCAGGGTCATACCGGTGGCGGCAGTCATCGAAGCAATGAAAACCAGCAGGGAGAAAAATATTCAGACAAAAGCGGTAACCACTCTGGTGGTAATAGTGGCCGTGATAATAGAATGGGCGAGTCGGGAGGAGATTTCAAGAAGATAAGGTACAATAATGATAACGTGAAGACGTCAGCACAAACATCAACTGTTTTTAGGGGAGGAGAACGAGCACCGGTCGTTTGTTACAAATGCGGGAAGGAGGGACACATCAGCCCAAACTGCCCACAACAGTTCAAGGTATGTTATCACTGTGGAAAGGAAGGTCATATAGCTAAAGATTATCTTGTTGCGAAACCAAGTTCAACGAGGATAGTGACTCCGAAGGCTGTTCCGGACAAGTCAAAATCGGTGGTTCTTGGAAGGGAGTTTGTCGTGACTGCCCAAAACGCGAGGAACCCAAACGAGGTGATCAAGGGTAA
This sequence comes from Panax notoginseng, assembly GCA_016801055.1. Lineage (NCBI taxonomy): Eukaryota > Viridiplantae > Streptophyta > Magnoliopsida > Apiales > Araliaceae > Panax > Panax notoginseng. The sequence continues at coordinate 170,865,016 of CM029021.1, forward strand.
GCTAATCATAAACTCTTGCGAAGTTTATACCTTATTAGATACCGGTTCTACCCATTCTTTTATCTCTCATGCTTGTGCTCAACGTTTAAACTTGACTCCGGAGAAATTAGACTTTGACCTATCTGTGGAGACTCCGTTAGGAGAAACTTTCATTACATCTACAGTTTATAAATCTTGCTTAATCCAAGTTGGCACAATCACATTACCTGTTGACCTTATCTCTTTAAAGATACTTGCTTTTGATGTGATTTTAGGAATTGATTGGTTAACTACTCATCATGCCAAAATTGATTGTTTTCGTAAGGTTGTTAGTTTTCATATTCCTAACCAACCTGTCATGCGAATTCAAGCAACCAATCCACTAAAATCAATCGCTGTCATACCAAGCCATTCGTTTATTGAAAAACGGATGTCAAGCTTTCATAGCCCATGTTATGGACTTGAACAAAAACACGTCAGATTTGAATAATATTTTTGTTGTTAGTGAATTTCCTGACGTATTTCTTGAAGAACTTCCCGGTCTACCCCCAGAACGTGAAGTTGAATTCTTTATTGACCTTGAACCTGGTACAAAGCCCATTTCTAAAACCCCATATCGAATGGCTCCTATTGAACTTCAGGAGTTAAAGGTTTAACTACAGGAGTTGTTGGACATCGGTTTTATTCGTCCTAGTACATCTCCTTGGGGTGCTCATGTGTTATTCGTAAAGAAGAAAGACGGGAATATGCGACTTTGTATCGACTACCGAGAATTGAATCATGTCACTATCAAGAATAGGTATCCGCTACCTCGCATTGATGACCTGTTTGACCAGTTGCAAGGAGCACAATTCTTTTCAAAGATCGATCTTCGTCTGGATATCATCAGCTGAAGATTAAAACTGAGGATATTCTAAAGACTGCCTTCAGAACTCAGTACGGGCATTATGAATTCTTAGTCATGTCTTTTGGATTGATTAATGCTCATGTTGCCTTCATGTATATGATGAACCGTGTATTCAAAGAATATTTAGATCAGTTCGTTGTTGTCTTTATTGATGACATCCTCATCAATTCCAAAAGCCGTGAAGATCATGAGCGCCATTTGAAGCTGGTACTGCAAAGGCTTCGTGAAAACAAGCTATATGCCAAATTGAAGAAATGTGAGTTCTGGCTTGAGGAAGTAGCATTCCTTGGGCACGTGGTGTCAAAACATGGAGTATCTGTCGACCCAGCGAAGATTGAAGCCATACAAAGTTGGGAGCAACCGAAGTCGGTGACCGAAGTACGTAGCTTTCTGGGCTTAGCTGGTTATTATCGGAGATTCGTGGAAGGATTTTCTAGAATTGCTACTCCGTTAACTCAGCTGACTCGGAAGGATACAAAATTCGGTTGGAGCGAGGATTGTGAGAAGAGTTTTCAAGAACTTAAGAGGAGACTCATTTCGGCACCTGTTCTGACAGTACCATCTGGTTCGGATGGATTTGTTATCTACAGCAATGCTTCAGGCAAAGGGTTAGGATGTGTTCTCATGCAACATGGGAAAGTCATAGTCTATGCCTCGCGACAACTCAAAGAATATGAGAGGAATTATCCTACTCATGATTTGGAGTTGGCAGCAGTCATTTTCGAGTTGAAGATTTGGAGACACTACCTGTATGGGAAGAAAGTGGAGATCTATACGGATCATAAAAGCCTCAAATATTTCTTCACCCAAAAGGAACTCAACATGCGGCAACGACATTGGCTTGAGCTGTTGAAAGATTACGATTATACCATCCAATATCATCCTGTAAAAGCGAACGTAGTAGCTGACGCATTGGGTAGAAGATCATATGCGGGTACGAGTGCAATGTTGTTAATACAAAGGCCCATTTTGTATGATTTGTAAAGGATGGAGATAGAGATGAAGGCTCCAAGTACCCACATGATGATATCAAATATATGAGTAGAACCGACTTTAATCGATAAAGTTAAAGCTGCTCAAGCTACGGACATGGAGCTGATGCGTATGAAGAAGAAAGTGCAAGAACGTGCTATTCCAGAAGCAAGAATCGATGAAGAATGAATACTTCGAGTCAACTCCAGACTTTGTGTTCCTAACGATTTTGACTTGAAGCATAGAATAATGATGGAGGCACACAACATACCATTTGCAATCCATCCTGGGAGTACCAAAATGTATCACGATCTTCAATATATATTTTGGTGGAGCAATATGAAAAGAGAGATCGCGGAGTTTATCTCGAGGGGTTTAACTTGTCAATGTGTAAAAGCGGAGCATCAAGTACCAAAGAGTCCATTGCAACCACTTGAGATTCTGAAATAGAAGTGGGAACACATTACTATAGATTTCGTTACGGGTCTTCCCAAGGTGTCTCGAGACATAGATGCGATTTGGGTCATTGTTGATAGATTAACCAAGTATGTCCATTTCTTGCCTATACGTGAGACTTATTCCCTTGAACGTCTTGCTCGTATGTACGTGAATGAGATTGTGAGATTGCATGGCATGCTAGTATCCATAGTTTCGGATCGTGACCCAAGATTCATTTCACGATTTTGGGTTAGATTGCAGAAAGCTATGGACACGGATTTACGATTTAGTTCAGCATACCATCCTCAAACGGACGGGCAATCAGAGAGGATTATTCAAACCCTTGAAGATCTATTAAGACTATGTGTTCTAGATTTTAAAGGAAGTTGGGATAAGTACTTGCCATTGGTGGAATTCTCCTACAACAACAGTTATCAAGCAAGTATAGGTATGGCTCCATTTGAAGCCTTGTATGGATGAAAGTGTCGTTCTCCAGTATGTTGGGACGAGGTGGGTGAAGCAACGTTGTTGGGATCAGAATTGGTACGCATAACTACAGAGAAGATCCAAACGATTCGACAACGTATACAAACGTCACAGGATCGACAAAAGAGTTATGCGGATCTTCATCGAAAGGATGTAGAATTTAGTATTGAGAATCATGTATTGTTACGTTTTGCACCATGGAAAGGAGTTACAAGATTTGGGAAGAGAGAAAATCTCAATCCACAATTTGTTGGTCCATTTGAAATTCTTGACCGAATAAGAAATGTGGCATATCGACTCGCATTACCTCCAAGCATGTCTCGTGTTCATAATGTTTTTCACATATATGTGCTTCGTAAATATGTGAAAGACCCGAACCACATAATTGAGTTAGAACCAGACGAGATAGCCGAAGATTTAACGTACGAGGAGGTACCTGTTAAGATCTTGGATAAGAAAGAGCATGTTCTACGCACGAAGGTTATACCACAAGTTAAGATTTTGTAGAGAAATCATGCTATTGAAGAAATGATCTGGGAGTTGAAATCAGAAATGAAAGCGAGGTATCCTCACCTTTTCGAAACACCAGGTACGTATGTCAATTTCGAGGACGAAATTTCATAAGGAGGGGAGGTTGTAAGACCCCAACTTATTAATAAATGAAATTAAATTTCCTCTATTTATTATTTTGAAATAGAAAGGGTTGATTTGATTAATGTGGTTAGTTATGGGTAAAATGCGTAAATATTTTAAATAAGCAAGTGGGTATAAAATATTCATTTTTGCTCGGTGAATATTCGTTTGGTCGTGGAATATTCTTGCTGTCGGGGGAATATTCGTACGACGACGCAGCCTTGTGTGGGCACCATAACGGAAAGCGATTGGATGAAGAAAACGACAAGTATAAGTTGTTTATAATTAACGGCGTAGTTGTTACCGTTAATACTGTTAGAATACCTGGTGGTTAAAATACAGTAGCACACGGATTGCACAGTATTTTTGAATTATTGATTCTTACGAAGGAAGGCACTTCTCAATAATTGTTACAGTAGTTATTGTTCAATATTTTATTTTATTGATTCAATAATTACTGCATTGATATTTTATATTATTGTTGTTTCAATAATCGTCATTGCACAGTATTTCCCATTATCAGATCAATAATTCATATTATTTGAATAATATTATTAGATAGAATTATTGACAATGTCTAGAAAGTTCTGTCTAAAGAGAGGTTTGGTCATCTAATTGCGCGCTAGTAGGGAGAAATCCTTATTGGAAAACTCCCTCTTTCCTGGGAACGGTCTGGTTGTCATAAATATGATTCTGTAATATTATTTGTGAATAATTAATTATTGATTTATATGATAAGGAAATATTTATTCTATGTGGATATAAATGTTGGATATATTTATTATGGTTAAAAATGAAGGAGTTAATGTTGAGGTGTTTTATCAATATTTTTATCGAATGGAGGTATTAAAAATCAAATCAGGGTTTTTGAGAAATATTACGGGGGTTATAATTTTTAATCCGACCGTTGGATCGTGGTAATTTTTGGATATGTTATTCATATATAAGTTGAGTATATGTCCACAAATTTTGAACCGTTAAAAATGAACGTATGATTTGTTATTAATTTTACGAGATGTCTGGTTCAGAAATTGTAGAGGTTGCGGAATTTGTCATTTTGGTGGAAAACTCTAGAATTGGTGGGCCCCACTTTTGGTTGGTGAAAATGTGCTGAGATTTTTATTCAAATGTGGTGGGTGGGAATAGTAGCAGGTAAAGCCATCAGGTTGCAGGTTAAGTCTGCTTCGGCGTGCTAACATTTTTCTATAAATAGAGGGTTAAGTTAGAATTGAAAATCACACCAGAAACAAGTTTTCTCTCTTTCTCTCTCTAGATTATTGAGTGTATTTTGGGAGTATTTAGATACTTTGTGAGTTTCTATTCATCAGTGCAAGTTTTTTTCAGCCTTATACCGATATTCCGATCAGAAGTACTGATATTTTGAGGTAAGGGATATTATTTTTTTCAATATCATTATGCTGAAATATTGATATGATTTTTTTTATCAAATTTGGAACTTTTTGTGTCGGGATTACTATTCACGTATACGATACTATTCACGTATACGACACTATTCACGAATACGGCACTATTCACCGAAAAATAAAATTTTCCCTTTTTGTCCAAGATGTCTATTATGGTTACTATCTTTGATTGTATCCATGTTTTGATCTTTTTTTTTAAATTCTGTTTCACAATTGATTATTATTAAGTATTATTGATCTTGGATAAACTGTTATACGAATCCTACTATTTGTCCTTCTGTCTCGCTGGATTCATTTTCTTTAAGATATTTTTCATCATCCTCAGTCCTAAATGATGATATTACTGAATATCTTTGGCCTGTAGTGCAAAGATGTATGATTACCTGATGAATATCTTTGGCCTGTAGTGCAAAGATGAACAGGTGTTGAGATGAACATGACTGACTAGTGATACAAATGAATATCTTTGGCCTGTAGTGCAAAGATGAATATTTGGTTAAAGATGATTATTAATTGATGTTACAGGGATAAAATATTGATGATGAACTTTTAAATCTTAGAAGATAGTAGAATTCATTCTCTACTTGACTCTTCTAATGGTTTGCTGTTTCCGCTGCAGTTGTTGATCTAAAACTTGTTGTCGATTATATTCTATCAGATTTTTCCATGTTGAATACTAATGATAATTTGTTGTATATTATGTTAGTCATAATATTCTTTACTGGGCTAGTTGAGCTCACCCTTTTCCTTTTTGTTCTATTTTTCTTCTCAGGAGGTGAGAACATAGCAGGATCTAATCGGGGTATGGAGTGATGGTTCTAGAAAGATGTTTTAGCAGTCCTCACTATTTCTGTAAAATAGTGTTTGAATAATTGTAATGAGGACTTATTTGAGTGTGGATATTGTCTAGAAGACAATATTTGTATTTAAACTCACAGTATGTGTTGTCGTATTTTGCACGACAATTGTATTATTGAAGTTGTAGTTTGCTTTTTGTACCATGTATTTGGCGACTCAGAATCGGTGTTGTATACCTATTTTGGGGGCTTCACAAAATAAGCCAAACACCAATTGAGTACAGCACTAGTTTCATCGTTTCTGAAGGTCCACAAACATTACTGGCATCACCAGAAACCTCGACATAAGACCAAGTAGGACCTTCATGACTCGTTTCCCTATGATTAAGGCCAAGACTCTTGTTCAGCCAATTTTGAAAGTTGAACGCAGTGTCGGACGGAGGGAGGGGGGAAGGGAGAGAATCAGAAGTAGAGAGAGATGGAGAGTTGGGCGCTTTTATTTTTTATTTTCTCCTCTTCTTCTTCTTCTTCTTCTTCTTCTTCAATGGTTGTGGTCGGTTATGGATGCCAGTTATGGATGGTTATGGATAGTTCGGCAGATGGGATAGAAGGGAGGAGAGAGAAAGTGTTGAATTGCATCCTATTAAAACACTTAACTAAATTAAAGGGATAAGAATGTACTAATTTTGTAAATAAAAAATTTCATATGCACTAGTTTGTAAATATTTTATGTCTGCACTTTTGTTGTAATTATTTTTAAAAATGTAATAAAAAATATAATTGTTCCTGTAATATATTACCAAACGGGTCGGGCTATAGTCAGGCAAAAACGGCCCAAGTTTTGGTAGATGAAAAAGTGAAGTCCAAAACCCGTGTTTTGCCGGTCCGGCTTAGCCCGGCCCGAGGGCTTTGACGAATTTATGACTAAATTTTGACATATTTATGGGCCGAGTTCAAACGAGCTGAGCCATTGACAAGCCGGGCCAAAACGGCCCAGGTTTTCGTGGACTGAAAGAACGAAACACAAAAGCCGCGTTTTGGCAGGCCTGCGCGGACTTGGACCAATTTTGTTAGGTCTATTGGTAATATAATTTAAATATAATTAGTATAGCATAGGTAGTAGTAATATATTAAACATTAAATTGAAAAATTTATATATATATATATATATATATATATATATATATAAATTATTATATATATTTTTAATACATGCACATCCTTAAAATAATAAGAAAAGTTAAACAGAGGCTGAACCAACAATTTATATCGGGAGGTGACCAATGTTTATAAAAAAAAACATAATATTAGTTTAATAATTAGTTGTGTGTGTAAACATACAAAAAAAATTAGAAAAAGTATTTATTGTACTTCATAATTTTTTATACATTTTGATTGTTGAATATCTCACTCATTTTAAAAAGCTGATTAATTTTGACTTCTTAAAATAAATTTAAGATATTTTAAATTTAAAACGAATTCAAATAATTTTACACAAATAACTAGACAAATTATAAACTAGCTAATAAGTACTACTAATTATAAGAATTATTATTATTAAAAAAATTTAAATTTATTTTTAAAAATATCAAAATAATCTCATAATTTAGAACAGATAAAACGTTTATATCCAATAATTTTTTTTAGAATTATAAAAAAAATTAAAAAACATTTAAGGGTATAATTAAAATTGTTAAAAACTCGGACCAGGCAAAACCCCCCCCCACCCCCACCCCCACCCCCCCACAAAAAAAACATCTTTGATTCAGTTAATTTGAATAAGTTCTCCATTTTTCTTGTTATGTAGTACTCACTTCGTTCCATAATATAAGTCATTTTAGAAAATTATTTTTATTCTTTAATATAAGTCGTTTTAGAATTTCAAGTAAGCAATAATTGCTTAGTTTCCAATATTACCCCAAGTAATAAATATAATTTTAGTTCTTTCACTATTTTTTGTCCAATAAATAGCATTCTCTTTTTTTAATACAAGGACAAATATAAACAATTAAAATTATATTTAATGCTATACAATCATTTTCTTAATACTTGTGCACAATTTTAAAACGATTTATATTAAAAAACGAAATGTGTATTCAATTAAGACTTTTAATAATTTTTAAAGTTTGGTTATATTCAATCAAGACATTTAAAGAGTTTATAAAAGTTTACTGATATTCAATTTACAACTTTTGTAATGTCTTTAAAAGTTATGTGGTATTAAATTGAAACTTTTATAAAGTCTATAAAAATATTTTGGTATTTAAAAAGTTATAGATTTTTCAGATTTCTATCATATGGTAGAGTTTGACCGACTTTAGAAGAAAAGTTTATAACTATAAACTCATATCTAAAATCTGACCTCATCTCTAGAGATTTGTAAAGACTTCTAAATATTAAACACAAATGTGTAAATTCAAATCGTCAATAAAAAAATTGCCAGAGAGATTTTATGAAAAATTCAAAAGTCACAAAACTCTCTGGTAAATTTTTAACTTAAAATGAATATAAATTAATCTAATTTTAAAAAATATAATTATTAAAATTATAAACCGTTTATATTTTTTAACTAAATTTACTAAAAATTAGATAAATTACACAAACTTTTATTATAAGAATATCTTGTTATGACTTTGAAAAATTAAACAGTAAATTTTAATTTTTAATATTATATTATTTATGTTTTATATTATATAGATATAGTATATGATATATACGAATCTTGATAAATTCTAAAACTCGTCAAAATTTAAAAAATTAGTTAAAAGATGACAACGGTCGACTGTTAAAAAATTAGTTATGTAGAATTTTAATTAATTAATTTATAACATCATAAATAAATTAAAAGGTTGCATAATTATTTTTTTAACGGTCAATTTTGGTTCACTAACAACTATTAATAATTTTAAGAAAAATAAAATCTCTTTGACAATTTTGTATGTAGCTTCTTGGTAAATTTTTTATAGCTTGGTGTCAATTTACTCACATGTATGAAGTTTTGCGACTTTAAATCATATAGATTTTTATTGTCATATTATTTTATGAAAAATAGAGTTTGGTACTCCTACTAAAAAATGTAGGCATATATATAGATATATATATATATATATATATATATATATATATATATATAGTTCAATGAAACGCGAGCTTAATTTTTGTGTTACGTCTATAACTTCGAAAGTTTTATTCGTAGTCGAGTATCCAAATTTATCATGAAATAAGTAGAATAATATGAATGCTTTCAATATATATAAAAATCTCATACCGCAATAATTTAATGAAATAATGAGATTTCCTCTAGTTTATAAAAAAAGAGGTAGACAAGGGCGGAGCCACCCATGGGCTAGGTGGGCTCTAGCCCGGGTGGACTTTTTGACAAATATTTAGTATTTATATATCTTAATAGTCCAACCAATCTTCATAAGTCATGTTCCTTTACATCACATGTCCCATGTTCATTGTTATCCGACTCATTCCATATATTCTCCTTCTCGCTAAATTACTTCAAACTTTATCAATTACTCTTGGTTTTTGGGTGAAACTAATAATGGAAGAAAGCTGCAAATTGAATTGGGTTATTTTCGGCAAGAAAAAAACTGATTTTGGCTAATATTAACGCCGATAACAAGAAATTTAGTATCGATTTTGCTATGTTAGGTATAATGAATTGTTTATGGAAATGAGAATATATATGGTGGGTGTTGGGTGGAGTAATAAGGAAAAAGAATTAAAAAAATTCTTGCTTGATTATTTCTAAATGGTTACGAGATCTCTCTTTTAAAGTTATGCACTTCACTTGTTTGATTAAATTCCTCTTAGAGACTGTAAAGTTTTAAAAGTGAAAAACTTGATGTTTTTGTAAGCAAAAAAGCTTATGTTTATAAAATATATGTGTCTCAAGTGGCTTAATGAATTAGAAATGATTTAAAAGTAAGTTTAACTGAATTGAGTAATTTTGGTTTGGTTAGAAAATGATGTGGCTGAGCAGTTTTGAGCACATATAGAATATGTGTGAAACATTTATTTGGATTGGTTTATATTTATTTAAA